>JAVGWX010000011.1:37203209-37448369 GCA_036924085.1 Ariolimax columbianus | reverse complement strand
ATTATGAGCACAAACAGATGTCATGGACCAATTTTACTATTATGAGCACAAACAGATGTCATGGACCAATTTTACTATTATGAGCACAAACAGATGTCATGGACCAATTTTACTATTATGAGCACAAACAGATGTCATGGACCAATTTTACTATTATGAGCACAAACAGATGTCATGGGCCAATTTTACTATTATGAGCACAATCATATGTCATGGACCTAATAACCTCATATATACGGTCTTCCAATTTCCCACCATAATATTGCGAGACATAAAATCAATCTCGTCACTTTACAAGCACTTCTAAAACGCAAAAGTCATTACATTTGTTAATGCTTTTTATTGTGTTTTGTTCAATTTCTTTCTTATTGTTGGCGTTGACAGCTCAGAAATAGTAATGACTTCTTTGTTATGTTGTTGAGTCCTTATTGGCGAGGTACATTTCTTTCAGCCATAAACAGTTTTAGCATGTGTGGCAGCTGGTCGTTGGTTAGTTCTGTTGACAGACAGATAAGGTTTTTTGTGCGTGATTGTGACGCAGGCAAATTCAGTTTGTATTGAGAACAATTGGGGACTATTTTAATAGTCTCCTTCTCTCCCCTTCTTACCTCCCACTCTTGTTTCATTCTGTCCAACAATCACACTCTTACTCAACTTTCACACGCGCTCTCAGGGTGAGGCCCTTCCATTGGACTTTGGTTGGGCTGACCTCTGAGAGCGCCCAAACTAGCATAGGTACATACAGACGAACACACGCATCCAGACAGTGGTTAATATGTTGTGATACTGCCTAAAAGGCTGCGGCCTGGGATGGAAAAGGGCGTGCCTCTGCCAGTAGAAAACATAGAGGCAAACACCTTACAAAAAGAAAAAAAAAAACTATTTTGATGGTGGAAAATAGAAAATAGTTCAAAGTAACGACGATGTTATCCCTGGACGCCACCCGCCCCCCCCCCCCCCCCCCCCCCAATGCCCAGTCTCTTTCTTTGCTGGATGTAGCGACGACAGAACGCAAACTCAGTAGCTTCCGCGGCGGCTCCGACATTTTCCTATGACTTCGTCAGGTGCCCATGAACAGCTGGGTTGACTGGAAGAAGTGGGCATGACATGCAGAACCAGCGATATGTCAAACTGCGCAGGACGTAATTCGAACCCTGTACACTGGGATTGTAAACCAAGTTCACAACAAAAAAGGCCACCGGATCTTCTTCTTTGATAGTTCGTCATGCGATTTGGCCTTATGTTCCTTTACCATCTTTGCATTGACTGCAAAAACTGCCAGGATCAAAGAAGTTTTATTTGTGTCTATATCGAGGGGCCACAGACACAGCAGTGAATGAGCTGACAGCAGCCAGGGACTCATAGCTGGGTGTTGGCATTAGGGTCAGTGAACCAGAGCTGACCAAGACCCTATTACCCTCCAAGTGGCAGCCCTGGAAACAGACTGCAACCATGCTAAGAGATTGTATACCGTAGAGGGAAGGGAACCCCGGTCCGAGAAATGCTTAAATCGAATGTGTCTGGCCGAAAGGCGCAGATATCGCAGCTCCGCTGTAAACTACGATACAATGTGACAATCGTCCTTCACAGTACAAATGCAGAAGAAGAAAAAGAAGAAGAAGGCGGAGAAGAAGAAGAATATCTTGATGTAACAGAAAAAGAAGAAGATGAAGAAGAAGAAGAAAGAAAGACGGAAAGAAAAAAAGGCAGAAAGAAAAAAGGCAGAAAGAAAGAAAGAAAAATAAGATTGAGTATATATGAAAAAAAATATGAGTGGGCATGTTGAGAGACGGAAAAGATGGGCAAAAGAATGGGCGAGTAGAGGGGGAAGTGCTTAAGAGAGAAGAGTCTGAGAGTGAGAACAGATATTGGGGAAGGGGGAGGAGGGGTAAATCGGTTGGTTGGCGAAAGAGTGATTGGGGGGGGGGGGGGGGGGGGGGGACAGATGGTAATAATTTAATATAACATGTTAAATGTGACAGCTTGGGGACGGGAATGGTGCACGGAGTGAGTGAACTGGGAATGTGAGGTGGGAGAAGAGATGCAAGGAACGGGTATGTACAAGTTTAATATTGATGGAACTATCCTGGGCGACGCCGGGTGACACGGCTAGGGTGGAAGTATAGAAGAATGTAGTGCATCTCCAGGACGGAACAGATAACAAATAATGAGGTTTGAGAGAAAGTAGTGGTGCAAAGAAAATCGATGAACAAAATCAGATTTAAGATATTTCTGTCACGTAGACGAAAATCCAAAACTGCAGAGTATGGAACCCTTTCCGTTCAGCATTGCCCTTAACTACAACCCTGTTACTGTCTGTGAGGACTTCGTGTACCTGGGCAGCAGACAGTCGTCTAACGCACGCATCAGTCACGGCATCACCCGTATGATGGGCTTGGCGGCTTCATCCATGCACTTGAGATACATAGAGGAAAACTACCGAAGCACTGTCTCGGCCAATAGATACACTGAATGTTCTTCAACAAAGGCAGAAAATGGAGGGGACGGGTATTTCTGAACCTAACAGAAAATGGAGGGGACGGGTATTTCTGAACCTAACAGAAAATGGAGGGGACGGGTATTTCTGAACCTAACAAACGGTAGAAAGGCAACGATTTCAGCGGCAACGAGTAAAGGTTCAAGTAATTTCAGAGCAGACGCAGAGGCATTGAAAGCTGCAGCAGAATATGTGCTGATAAGCGAAAGCAATGAAAGCCAGATAGTCATGGTTACAGCACTAAAGAGCCATACAAATACAGAACTAAATGATTTAAGATCAGTACTCTGTCAACTATGCCAGCAGTCCACGCTCAAAAGAGTCGTGGTACAGTGGGTTTAATCCCACTGTAACATTCAAGGCAAAGATGAGGCAGACAGACTGACAAATGAAGATGGAAGGTTACCACTATCAGATTCAAGTGTGACCTACAAATAGTCCAAAAGATTTTTCGGGCCAGATACATGGACCCGAGGGGTCAGTCAGGGTCTTTGTGTTTGACAAGGACAAGAATAGCACCACTTCCTCACAGAGAGCATGTCGTAAGAGGCGACTAACTGTGTGACATGACATAACACCGGACATGGCTAGGTGGTTTATTTGGAGCAGCATAGATGGCGCCTAACAGGCTGCTGATCTATTTTGCTCTAGTATTTGAGTCTATTGAGATGGACTCGCACAACGGTTAACCCTACCCCCCCCCCCCCCCCACCCTCCCCCACCAGCGGAGTATAAGGAGTTTTAAGCTGCTCAAGCCAAGCCCGCTAAGCAGGAAGTCCTTCTCCTGGATACATACAGCTCGTACCAGAGCTGGAACCTGCACAGGGGCATATGCCCATGTAGAAGTACATGTTAACTAAGAACTAAGTTCCTGGACAAATGGGAAACAGAACATACTGGCTACCCAAAAGATTATGTCTACTACCAGTTGAATAGAAGAGAGCAGGTCGTGGTCTTCAGACTCCGCACAGGCCACAACAGACTGAGATACCATCTATTCAATAAACTGAAGATAAGTGCTACTGATGAATGCACCTGTGGTACAAGGAAAATGACCCCTTAACATCTGCTGCAAAGTTGGCCGACATACGAGGACCAGAGACAACACATTTGGCCATCACCAGTGCCAACACTAGACAAGCTCTATGGCAGTGTCGTCAGCCTCGGAATGACCGCTGCGTTCTTTGATCAAATTCAAGTCGACATCTGACAGCGTACAAAAAAGAAGAAGAAGATCCACGCACTAGCTTCACGGAGTCTAGTATATACTCTTCCTGCATCCTTCCTATCCTCCTGTACTGCTCCAAGACCTGGGCACTTCTACATCGGGACCGACACCGTCCTGAGGCATTTCACATGCGCAACCGAAAGCGCATCCTTGGGATCAATTGGCACAACCTGATTTCCAACAGCGAAGTAGTTCGAGACTCGGCCGTCAGACGTGGTCACAGACGTGGTCACATACGTGGTCACGGACATGGTCACAGACGTGGTCACAGACATGGTCACAGACGTGGTCACGGACATGGTCATAGACGTGGTCACGGACATGGTCACAGACGTAGTCACTGACATGGTCACAGACATGGTCACATATGTGTTCACGGACATGGTCACAGACATGGTCACAGATGTGGTCACATATGTGTTCACGGACATGGTCACAGACGTAGTCACGGACATGGTCATTCGACGCGACGTGCCTTGGTCATCTCAGCGTACAACTGATTGATTGGTCCCGTAAAACGGTATTACACCTTACTGAACACAATCATGGAAGGAAAGGTGGATAGGCAAGGTACCAGATGCTGTTTGCGAATGTCCACAATGAGTAGGTTACTCTTTTGTGCGCCCTAAAAAAGACGTTAAGTGGCGGGTTGCAGTAGCGTGCTGATGAAGGTGGACTGGGATGTCCTCCAGGCGGTTGTGCTATGTTTGGCTTCATCTGCGCGTTACTCACTACTACGGAGATCACGTCGATCCCTCACCGCGTTAGCCAGGCTCATGAAAATACCCCGTTTCCAAAGAGGGCTACTAGGAAGCCGAGGCGAGGGTCTTGTCCAGTATGTTTTGCCTGACTCTGACTAACATGTGTGATGAGAATATTTTGCCTGACTCTGACTAACATGTGTGATGAGTATATTTTGCCTGACCCTGACTAATATGTCTGATGAGTATATTTTGCCTGACTCTGACTAACATGTGTGATGAGTATATTTTGCCTGACTCTGACTAACATGTGTGATGAGTATATTTTGCCTGACCCTGACTAATATGTCTGATGAGTATATTTTGCCTGACTCTGACTAACATGTGTGATGAGTATATTTTGCCTGACCCTGACTAATATGTCTGATGAGTATATTTTGCCTGACTCTGACTAACATGTGTGATGAGTATATTTTGCCTGACCCTGACTAATATGTCTGATGAGTATATTTTGCCTGACTCTGACTAACATGTGTGATGAGTATATTTTGCCTGACCCTGACTAATATGTCTGATGAGTATATTTTGCCTGACTCTGACTAACATGTGTGATGAGTATATTTTGCCTGACCCTGACTAATATGTCTGATGAGTATATTTTGCCTGACCCTGACTAACATGTGTGATGAGTATATTTTGCCTGACCCTGACTAACATGTGTGATGAGTATATTTTGCCTGACTCTGACTAACATGTGTGATGAGTATATTTTGCCTGACCCTGACTAACATGTGTGATGAGTATATTTTGCCTGACCCTGACTAACATGTGTGATGAGTATATTTTGCCTGACTCTGACTAACATGTGTGATGAGAATATTTTGCCTGACCCTGACTAACATGTGTGATGAGAATATTTTGCCTGACTCTGACTAACATGTGTGATGAGTATATTTTGCCTGACCCTGACTAACATGTGTGATGAGTATATTTTGCCTGACCCTGACTAATATGTCTGATGAGTATATTTTGCCTGACCAGACGTTAGTCTTCGTCCCCATGGTACCAGATGTAAACAACGCCATAAGTGACAAGTTAACATTAACAGATGGACAGAGAAAAGCCTGGCAGGTTGTACCATCATGGTAGGGAGGCACATGACGTTGAAGATTGATTGCAGCCGACCATCGCTGTAGATATGTCATCTGAGCCGAACTAAAGAGAGACAAGCTTCTTTCTTTTCGCTAAATTCTTTTATGAATATTGTTGTTTCTATTTCTTTTCTTGCAGTCGCCATAACTTCAGTTTTCTCTATGTTGATTTTCATACTGTAATCCGTACATGCCTCATTAATATTGTTGATATGTTCCTGCAGTTGGTTTTCTGAGGTTTGCTATTATTGCTTGGTCATCAGCAAAGAGAAGTTCATTTAAGTGATCACTGAGGTTGTTTCCCTCACTAATGTTCGCTTTTTTACATAGTGCGTCTATATATGGGATACAAAGTAATCCGTACACCGGATTGGCACAGTGCGTATTCCTTCTCAATGTAGCCACCACCTGAATTTATACATTTCTGCCATCTCTGCGTAATCTTGAAAAGACATTCAGAATAAAAATAACCTATTTTTCTAACTAAACCAGTTATCACAAGCCAGTATGACATCTTCGTCACTGTCAAAATAATTTCCTTTCAGCTGTTTTTTAAGTTTTGGAAAAAGAAAAAAGTCTGATGGAGCTAAATCCGGAGAATATGGTGGGTGTGGAAGAATTTCAATATTCAAATCGTTGGCTGTTTGCATCACAAGCATTGCTTTATGGGAGGGCGCGTTGTCTTGAAGCAAAAGCAGAATTTGAGTGCGCTCTATCCCTCGTGTTCTGGTCACAGTCTTTCTTACGTTGGTAAGGAGATTTGGATATTTTTGCCCATAAACTGTGTTGCAATGAGGCAGGTAATCTTTCAATATAACACATTTTACATCCCAAAATACAGTCAGCATCACTTTTCTTTAAGATTTCTATGCTCTTGGCTTGACATGTGTTGGTGAACCCGGGGTTTTCCACTGCATACTGGACATTTTTGATTTTGGGTCATAATGGTGAACCCAAGTCTCAGCTACTATCACCATAGGCGGCAATATGTTTTTTGACCGACATATTTTGAGCAGCTGGTCACAGCAATCAACACTCGTTTGTTTCTGTTCACATGTCAGCAGACGCGGGACCCAGCGGGCACACACTTTTCTCATATTCAGTCTGTTGTGTAAAATGCTACATACTGTACTTTCGTTCAGTTTTGCTGACCTAGATATCTCTACAAATGTCATTTTCCTATCCTGGTCAATGATTTTCTTCCCTCTTGAAGCATTTTCATCGCTGAACTCTGAGGATGGTCTTTCTGATCTACGAAGATCAGCAACATGGGAACGGCCACACTCAAACTGCCTACACCAGTTTTTTTACAGAAACATACGAAGGACATAATTTGTCAAACACTGGTTCCATCTCCCAGTGTATTTCTGTAGGTGTTTTTCCCTGCAACATCAAGAATTTGATCACAGTTCTGGCCTCTGATTTCTCCATTGTTCTGACAATTAGTTAACGTAGCAGATCTAGTCAATAAAGTCTATTGCGCCATGCACCACACCGGGTAAACCCGTCGAGGAGGGAAATTCATACTTCTCAACTAAGTACAAATTGAATGAGCTACATATTTGCCGCCAAATGTCAACTTTATTCCTCCTACTCTTTCATATTCAGGGTTACGACTTATGACAATCCTTCGTAGTCAGGGTTAAGACTTATGACAAGCCTTCATAGTCAGGGGAAAGACTTATGACAAGCCTTCATAGTCAGGGGAAAGACTTATGACAAGCCTTCATAGTCAGAGGAAAGACTTATGACAGATCTTCATAATCAGGGGAAAGACTTATGACAAGCTCCTTGTATGACATCAATGGAATATCTCGTGTGTGTTCCTGCTGCACATTTTCTATTTGCATAAAAACTTTTACATATGAACAGGCAAATATGATTTTACATACAAACAGGCAAATATTATTTTACATAGAAACAATCAAATATTATTTTACATAGAAACAAGCAAATATTACTCCGACTAACATCGCTGATCAGTTTGTTGTGCCTGCCCAGACGTTAGTCTACAGGAGTGTCATTTCTTTAATGTTGGTGTTTCTTTGATGAACTGATGTATTGGCGTTTTTGAAGAAAAATATTGTGGCTAGTCAACAGTCCTTGCTGACTTTAATCTTTGAAAATGATCCTATTTCATGTCGATTACTTCCCTTGAGCCACCTTTGATTGATCACATTTGAATGAGTCACTTTTGATTGAGCCACCTTTGATTGAGTCCCCTTTGATTGAGTCACTTTTGATTGAACCACCTTTGATTGATTCACCTGATATTTATTTTAGATGGTTCGTTATTTTCTACTCAACGAGTGCTTTTTTGAATGCGATTTAGAGTTATGATCTCGCTGACGCAAGTTAATATTTGTAATGAATACGGCTTTCGGCACACAAAAACATCAAGTAAATGTAAAAGTAAACTATAAACATAAAAAGGTAGGGTCAGCTGCTGCACTGAGACGAAAACAGATACGAAACTTATGTTACGGCCAAAAGGCCATCATTAGGGACAACGAACAACAATAATAATGATCTAACGAATCATTGAAGAAGAGAAGAATGCATAAATGAAGGATGTCAATATATAAAGGCGAAAATAGGGTGCTTAGCTGACAAATCGCCACATCACTCCAAAATAGTCAGAGACAAAGGTGAGTGGCCAGGAGATCTTAAGGAATGTGAAAAGGCCGGATAAGCCAGTGGCGTCCAGATACGGAAAGACCAAATTGTGATATAAGTAGATAGAGGCAGGTTTGGTTTTCGGTTCCAGTTTTAATAACCTGTCAGAAATCCGTCAACATTTGATAGATTAACAGATCGCACTAGTAGAGGTTGTACTGTGTGCAAAATAAAAGGGCTTTATGTTATCAATCAATCAATCAATCAATCAAAGTCCGTCGCTCCTCTCGGTGCAAAGACCATCGACAACATCTCGCCAGCGTACTAGGTCCTGAGCTGCTTGTTCTGCCTCTCTCCAGGTGTACACGGTCCTGGCCTGCTTGTTCTACCTCTCTCCAGGTGTACACGGTCCTGGCCTGCTTGTTCTGCCTCTCTCCAGGTGTACACGGTCCTGGCCTGCTTGTTCTACCTCTCTCCAGGTGTACACGGTCCTGGCCTGCTTGTTCTACCTCTCTCCAGGTGTACACGGTCCTGGCCTGCTTGTTCTACCTCTCTCCAGGTGTACACGGTCCTGGCCTGCTTGTTCTACCTCTCTCCAGGTGTACACGGTCCTGGTCTGCTTGTTCTACCTCTCTCCAGGTGTACACGGTCCTGGCCTGCTTGTTCTACCTCTCTCCAGGTGTACACGGCCCTGGCCTGCTTGTTCTACCTCTCTCCAGGTGTACACGGCCCTGGCCTGCTTGTTCTACCTCTCTCCAGGTGTACACGGTCCTGGCCTGCTTGTTCTACCTCTCTCCAGGTGTACACGGTCCTGGCCTGCTTGTTCTACCTCTCTCCAGGTGTACACGGTCCTGGCCTGCTTGTTCTACCTCTCTCCAGGTGTACACGGTCCTGGCCTGCTTGTTCTACCTCTCTCCAGGTGTACACGGTCCTGGCCTGCTTGTTCTACCTCTCTCCAGGTGTACACGGTCCTGGCCTGCTTGTTCTACCTCTCTCCAGGTGTACACGGTCCTGGCCTGCTTGTTCTACCTCTCTCCAGGTGTACACGGTCCTGGCCTGCTTGTTATACCTCTCTCCAGGTGTACACGGTCCTGGCCTGCTTGTTCTACCTCTCTCCAGGTGTACACGGTCCTGGCCTGCTTGTTCTACCTCTCTCCAGGTGTACACGGTCCTGGCCTGCTTGTTCTACCTCTCTCCAGGTGTACACGGTCCTGACCTGCTTGTTCTACCTCTCTCCAGGTGTACACGGTCCTGGCCTGCTTGTTCTACCTCTCTCCAGGTGTACACGGTCATGGCCTGCTTGTTCTACCTCTCTCCAGGTGTACACGGTCCTGGCCTGCTTGTTCTACCTCTCTCCAGGTGTACACGGTCCTGGCCTGCTTGTTCTACCTCTCTCCAGGTGTACACGGTCCTGGCCTGCTTGTTCTACCTCTCTCCAGGTGTACACGGTCCTGGCCTGCTTGTTCTACCTCTCTCCAGGTGTACACGGTCCTGGCCTGCTTGTTCTACCTCTCTCCAGGTGTACACGGTCCTGGCCTGCTTGTTCTACCTCTCTCCAGGTGTACACGGTCCTGGCCTGCTTGTTCTACCTCTCTCCAGGTGTACACGGTCCTGGCCTGCTTGTTCTACCTCTCTCCAGGTGTACACGGTCCTGGCCTGCTTGTTCTACCTCTCTCCAGGTGTACACGGTCCTGGCCTGCTTGTTCTACCTCTCTCCAGGTGTACACGGTCCTGGCCTGCTTGTTCTACCTCTCTCCAGGTGTACACGGTCCTGGCCTGCTTGTTCTACCTCTCTCCAGGTGTACACGGTCCTGGACTGCTTGTTCTACCTCTCTCCAGGTGTACACGGTCCTGGCCTGCTTGTTCTACCTCTCTCCAGGTGTACACGGTCCTGGCCTGCTTGTTCTACCTCTCTCCAGGTGTACACGGTCCTGGCCTGCTTGTTCTACCTCTCTCCAGGTGTACACGGTCCTGGCCTGCTTGTTCTACCTCTCTCCAGGTGTACACGGTCCTGGCCTGCTTGTTCTACCTCTCTCCAGGTGTACACGGTCCTGGCCTGCTTGTTCTACCTCTCTCCAGGTGTACACGGTCCTGGCCTGCTTGTTCTACCTCTCTCCAGGTGTACACGGTCCTGGCCTGCTTGTTCTACCTCTCTCCAGGTGTACACGGTCCTGGCCTGCTTGTTCTACCTCTCTCCAGGTGTACACGGTCCTGGCCTGCTTGTTGTACCTCTCTCCAGGTGTACACGGTCCTGGCCTGCTTGTTCTACCTCTCTCCAGGTGTACACGGTCCTGGCCTGCTTGTTCTACCTCTCTCCAGGTGTACACGGTCCTGGCCTGCTTGTTCTACCTCTCTCCAGGTGTACACGGTCCTGGCCTGCTTGTTCTACCTCTCTCCAGGTGTACACGGTCCTGGCCTGCTTGTTCTACCTCTCTCCAGGTGTACACGGTCCTGGCCTGCTTGTTCTACCTCTCTCCAGGTGTACACGGTCCTGGCCTGCTTGTTCTACCTCTCTCCAGGTGTACACGGTCCTGGCCTGCTTGTTCTACCTCTCTCCAGGTGTACACGGTCCTGGCCTGCTTGTTCTACCTCTCTCCAGGTGTACACGGTCCTGGCTTGCTTGTTCTACCTCTCTCCAGGTGTACACGGTCCTGGCCTGCTTGTTCTACCTCTCTCCAGGTGTACACGGTCCTGGCCTGCTTGTTCTACCTCTCTCCAGGTGTACACGGTCCTGGCCTGCTTGTTCTACCTCTCTCCAGGTGTACACGGTCCTGGCCTGCTTGTTCTACCTCTCTCCAGGTGTACACGGTCCTGGCCTGCTTGTTCTACCTCTCTCCAGGTGTACACGGTCCTGGCCTGCTTGTTCTACCTCTCTCCAGGTGTACACGGTCCTGGCCTGCTTGTTGTACCTCTCTCCAGGTGTACACGGTCCTGGCCTGCTTGTTCTACCTCTCTCCAGGTGTACACGGTCCTGGCCTGCTTGTTCTACCTCTCTCCAGGTGTACACGGTCCTGGCCTGCTTGTTCTACCTCTCTCCAGGTGTACACGGTCCTGGCCTGCTTGTTCTACCTCTCTCCAGGTGTACACGGTCCTGGCCTGCTTGTTCTACCTCTCTCCAGGTGTACACGGTCCTGGCCTGCTTGTTCTACCTCTCTCCAGGTGTACACGGTCCTGGCCTGCTTGTTCTACCTCTCTCCAGGTGTACACGGTCCTGGCCTGCTTGTTCTACCTCTCTCCAGGTGTACACGGTCCTGGCCTGCTTGTTCTACCTCTCTCCAGGTGTACACGGTCCTGGCCTGCTTGTTCTACCTCTCTCCAGGTGTACACGGTCCTGGCCTGCTTGTTCTACCTCTCTCCAGGTGTACACGGTCCTGGCCTGCTTGTTCTACCTCTCTCCAGGTGTACACGGTCCTGGCCTGCTTGTTCTACCTCTCTCCAGGTGTACACGGTCCTGGCCTGCTTGTTCTACCTCTCTCCAGGTGTACACGGTCCTGGCCTGCTTGTTGTACCTCTCTCCAGGTGTACACGGTCCTGGCCTGCTTGTTCTACCTCTCTCCAGGTGTACACGGTCCTGGCCTGCTTGTTCTACCTCTCTCCAGGTGTACACGGTCCTGGCCTGCTTGTTCTACCTCTCTCCAGGTGTACACGGTCCTGGCCTGCTTGTTCTACCTCTCTCCAGGTGTACACGGTCCTGGCCTGCTTGTTCTACCTCTCTCCAGGTGTACACGGTCCTGGCCTGCTTGTTCTACCTCTCTCCAGGTGTACACGGTCCTGGCCTGCTTGTTCTACCTCTCTCCAGGTGTACACGGTCCTGGCCTGCTTGTTCTACCTCTCTCCAGGTGTACACGGTCCTGGCCTGCTTGTTCTACCTCTCTCCAGGTGTACACGGTCCTGGCCTGCTTGTTCTACCTCTCTCCAGGTGTACACGGTCCTGGCCTGCTTGTTCTACCTCTCTCCAGGTGTACACGGTCCTGGCCTGCTTGTTCTACCTCTCTCCAGGTGTACACGGTCCTGGCCTGCTTGTTCTACCTCTCTCCAGGTGTACACGGTCCTGGCCTGCTTGTTCTACCTCTCTCCAGGTGTACACGGTCCTGGCCTGCTTGTTCTACCTCTCTCCAGGTGTACACGGTCCTGGCCTGCTTGTTCTACCTCTCTCCAGGTGTACACGGTCCTGGCCTGCTTGTTCTACCTCTCTCCAGGTGTACACGGTCCTGGCCTGCTTGTTCTACCTCTCTCCAGGTGTACACGGTCCTGGCCTGCTTGTTCTACCTCTCTCCAGGTGTACACGGTCCTGGCTTGCTTGTTCTACCTCTCTCCAGGTGTACACGGTCCTGGCCTGCTTGTTCTACCTCTCTCCAGGTGTACACGGTCCTGGCCTGCTTGTTCTACCTCTCTCCAGGTGTACACGGTCCTGGCCTGCTTGTTCTACCTCTCTCCAGGTGTACACGGTCCTGGCCTGCTTGTTGTACCTCTCTCCAGGTGTACACGGTCCTGGCCTGCTTGTTCTACCTCTCTCCAGGTGTACACGGTCCTGGCCTGCTTGTTCTACCTCTCTCCAGGTGTACACGGTCCTGGCCTGCTTGTTCTACCTCTCTCCAGGTGTACACGGTCCTGGCCTGCTTGTTCTACCTCTCTCCAGGTGTACACGGTCCTGACCTGCTTGTTCTACCTCTCTCCAGGTGTACACGGTCCTGGCCTGCTTGTTCTACCTCTCTCCAGGTGTACACGGTCCTGGCCTGCTTGTTCTACCTCTCTCCAGGTGTACACGGTCCTGGCCTGCTTGTTCTACCTCTCTCCAGGTGTACACGGTCCTGGCCTGCTTGTTCTACCTCTCTCCAGGTGTACACGGTCCTGGCCTGCCTGTTCTACCTCTCTCCAGGTCTCATTATTTAATTTGAGCTCATTCTCATATTCTCTTCCCGCATATTTTTGGGTCTAGCTATCTCTCTTTTCCCCTGATGATTGCACGTAAGAGCCTGTATGGCTATGTTAGACGGTGCCTTCCATAGCATATGTCCTATTTAGCCCCTTTTCTGCCTAATTTGTTGTTCCAATAACTTTCACACATGTCTTGGCCATGTCCCACCACTTCTTGCACGTTATCCGTCGTGAGCATTAGTTAACGATGGCCTGGAGTCTTTGTTGTAAGACCTTGATCGTTCTCCATGTGTCCGCTCCATACAGCAACAGCGACATGACACTTGCGTTGAATATTATAATTTTAGTGGGAATCTTGATATCTCTTTATGTAATGGGAAAATATATTAAAGTACAAGATATAGAAGTCCATGGAAACAGAAACCAGCCATGCCAAATTAAATAAAAGCAAATACAAAGACGAATACATGTTTAACAATTAACAGACCGGAGACTTTAACATTGTCTTTAAGCGAATCTCGAGCTGGTACAAGTTTGAGACCCTTGGTCTGGCATGCATTAACTGATTTCATTATGTCCCTTTATGCAAATGTGATATGTTAGCTACGGGTGCTTTCGAAACCAGTACGTCCACTGTTTGATCGCCACGAATCCCCAGCAATAACTGTTGCGTCGATCCAATCGTTCCCTTCAAGGTTTAAAACATCTGTGTGTGCTCCTTGTAATAATAATTCGTCTATCGTTGTCGATGAGGACCATCAATATCCTCATATGTCATAATGCAACCCTAAGTGTGTGTGCTGATAAGACCATCCACATCCTCACATGTCATCAAGCAACCTTGAGTGTGTGCTGATGGGGACCACCAACATCCTCACATGTCATCATGCAACCTTAAGTGTGTGTGCTGATGGGGATCATCCACATCCTCACATGTCATCATGCAACACTAAGTGTGTTTGTTGATAGGGACCATCAACATCCTCACATATCATCATGCAACCTTAAGTGTGTGTGCTGATGGGGACCATGCACATCCTCACATGTCATCATGCAACCTTAAGTGTGGGTGCTGATGGGGACCACCAACATCCTTACATGTCATTATGCAACCTTAAGTGTGTGTGCGCGCTGATGAGGAACACCACCATCCTTACATGTCATCATGGAACCTTAAGTGTGTGTGCTGATGGGGACCATCAACATCCTCACATGTCATCATGCAACCTTAAGTGTGTATGCTGATGGGGACCATCCATATCATCACATGTCGTCATGCAACCTTAAGTGTGTGTGCTGAAGGGGACCATCCATATCATCACATGTCGTCATGCAACCTTAAGTGTGTGTGCTGATGGGGACCATCAACATCCTCACATGTCATCATGAAACCTTAAGTGTGTGTGCTGATGGGGACCATCCACATCCTCACATGTCATCATCGAACCTTAAGTGTGTGTGCTGATAGAGACCATCCACATCGTGACATGGCATTATGCAACCTTAAGTATGTGTGCGCGCTGATGAGGACTACCAACATCCTCACATGTCATTATGCAACCTTAAGTGTGTCTGCTGATGGGGACCATCAATATCCTCACATGTCATCAAGCAAGCTTATGTGTGTGTGCTGATGGGGACCATCAACATCCTCACATGTCATCATGCCACCTTAAGTGTGTGTGCTGATGGGGACCATCAACATCCTCGCATGTCATCATAAAAACCTTAAGTGTTTGTGCTGATGGGGACTATCAACATCCTTACATGTCATCATGCAACCTTAAGTATGTGTTTGCGCTGATGAGGACCATCAACATCCTCACATGTCATCATGCAACCTTAAGTGTGTGTGCTGATGTGGACCATCAACATCCTCACATATCATCATGCAACCTTAAGTGTGTGTGCTGATGGGGACCACCAACATCCTCACATGTTATCATGCAAACATAAGTGTGTGTGCTGATGGGGACCATGAACATCCTCACATGTCATCATGCAACCTTAAGTGTGTATGCTGATGGGGACCATCCATATCATCACATATCGTCATGCAACCTTAAGTGTGTGTGCGCGCTGATGAGGACCATCAACATCCTTACATGTTTTCATGCAACCTCAAGTATGTGTGCGCACTTATGAGGACCATCCACATCCTCACATGTCATCATGCAACCTTAAGTGTGTGTGCTGATGGGGACCGTCAACATCCTCACATGTCATCATGCAACCCTAAGTGTGTGTGCTGATGGGGACCATTCACGTCCTCACATGTCATCCTGCAACACTAAGTGAGTTTGTTGATGGGGACCATCAACATCCTCACATATCATCATGCAACCTTAAGTGTGTGTGCTGATGGGGACCATGCACATCCTCACATGTCATCATGCAACCTTAAGTGTGGGTGCTGATGGGGACCACCAACATCCTTACATGTCTTCATGCAACCTTAAGTGTGTGCGCGCGCTGATGAGGACCACCAACATTATTACATGTCATCATGGAACCTTAAGTGTATGTGCTGATGGGGACCATTCACATCCTCACATGTCGTCATGCAACCTTAAGTGTGTGTGCTGATGGGGACCATCAACATCCTCACATGCCATCATGGAGCCTTAAGTGTGTGTGCTGATGGGGACCATCAACATACTCACATGTCATCATGCAACCTTAAGTGTGTGTGCTGATGGGGACCGTCAACATCCTCACATGTCATCATGCAACCCTAAGTGTGTGTGCTGATGGGGACCATTCACATCCTCACATGTCATCCTGCAACACTAAGTGAGTTTGTTGATGGGGACCATCAACATCCTCACATATCATCATGCCACCTTCAGTGTGTGCGCTGATGGGGACCATCAACATCCTCACATGTCATCATAAAAACCTTAAGTGTTTGTGCTGATGGGGACTATCAACATCCTTACATGTCATCATGCAACCTTAAGTATGTGTTCGCGCTGATGAGGACCATCAACATCCTCACATGTCATCATGCAACCTTAAGTGTGTGTGCTGATGGGGACCATAAAAATCCTCACATGTCATCATGCAACCGTAAGTGTGTGTGCTGATGGGGAATGTCCATATCATCACATGTCGTCATGCAATCTTAAGTGTGTGCTGATGGGGAATGTCCATATCATCACATGTCGTCATGCAACTTTAAGTGGGTGTGCTGATGGGGACCACCAACATCCTCACATATCATCATGCAACCTTAAGTGTGTGTGCGCGCTGATGAGGACCATCAACATCCTTACATGTTTTCATGCAACCTTAAGTATGTGTGCGCGCCTATGAGGACCATACACATCCTCACATGTCATCATGCAACCTTAAGTGTGTGTGCTGATGGGGACCGTCAACATCCTCACATGTCATCATGCAACCTTAAGTGTGTGTGCTGATGGGGACCATGCACATCCTCACATGTCATCATGCAACCTTAAGTGTGGGTGCTGATGGGGACCACAAACATCCTTACCTGTCATCATGCAACCTTAAGTGTGTGCGCGCGCTGATGAGGACCACCAACATTATTACATGTCATCATGGAACCTTAAGTGTATGTGCTGATGGGGACCATTCACATCCTCACATGTTGTCATGCAACCTTAAGCGTGTATGCTGATGGGGACCATCCATATCATCACATGTCGTCATGCAACTTTAGGTGTGTGTGCTGATGGGGACCATCCATATCATCACATGTCGTCATGCAACTTTAAGTGTGTGTGCTGATTGGGACCATCAACATCCTCTCATGTCGTCATGCAACCTTAAGTGTGTGTGCTGATGGGGACCATCAACATCCTCACATGTCATCATAAAAACCTTAAGTGTTTGTGCTGATGGGGACTATCAACATCCTTACATGTCATCATGCAACCTTAAGTATGTGTTCGCGCTGATGAGGACCATCAACCTCCTCACATGTCATCATGCAACCTTAAGTGTGTGTGCTGATGGGGACCATAAACATCCTCACATGTCGTCATGCAACCTTAAGTGTGTGTGCTGATGGGGACCGTCAACATCCTCACATGTTATCATGCAACCTTAAGTGTGTGTGCTGATGGGGACCATCCACATCCTCACATATCATCATGCAACCTCAAGTGTGTCTGCTGATGGGGACCACGAACATCCTCACATGTCATCATGCAACCTTAAGTGTGTATGCTGATGGGGACCATCCATATCATCACATGTCGTCATTCAATCTTAAGTGTGTGTGCTGATGGGGAATGTCCATATCATAACATGTCGTCATGCAACTTTAAGTGGGTGTGCTGATGGGGACCATCAACATCCTCACATATCATCATGCAACCTTAAGTGTGTGTGCTGATGGGGACCATGCACATCCTCACATGTCATCATGCAACCTTAAGTGTGGGTGCTGATGGGGACCACCAACATCCTTACATGTCATCATGCAACCTTAAGTGTGTGCGCGCGCTGATGAGGACCACCAACATTATTACATGTCATCATGGAACCTTAAGTGTATGTGCTGATGGGGACCATTCACATCCTCACATGTCGTCATGCAACCTTAAGTGTGTGTGCTGATGGGGACCATCAAGATCCTAACATGTCATCATGCAACCTTAAGTGTGTGTGCTGATGGAGACCATCTACATCGTGACATGGCATTATCCAACCTTAAGTGTGTGTGCGCGCTGATAAGGACTACCAACATCCTCACATGTCATCATGCAACCTTAAGTGTGTCTGCTGATGAGGACCATCAACATCCTCACATGTTATCATGGCACCTTAAATGTGTGTGCTGATGGGGACCATCAACATCCTCACATGTCCTCATAAAACCTTAAGTGTTTGTGCTGATGGGGACTATCAACATCCTTACATGTCATCATGCAACCTTAAGTATGTGTTCGCGCTGATGAGGACCATCAACATCCTCACATGTCATCATGCAACCTTAAGTGTGTGTGCTGATGTGGACCATCAACATCGTCACATGTCATCATGTAACCGTAAGTGTGTGTGCTGAAGGGGACCATCCATATCATCACATGTCGTCATGCAACCTTAAGTGTGTGTGCTGATGGGGACCATCAACATCCTCACATGTTATCATGCAACCTTAAGTGTGTGTGCTGATGGGGACCATCCACATCCTCACATGTCATCATGCAACCTTAAGTGTGTGTGCTGATGTGGACCATCAACATCGTCACATGTCATCATGTAACCGTAAGTGTGTGTGCTGAAGGGGACCATCCCTATCATCACATGTCGTCATGCAATCTTAAGTGTGTGTGCTGATGGGGAATGTCCATATAGTCACATGTCGTCATGCAACTTTAAGTGGGTGTGCTGATGGGGACCACCAACATCATCACATATCATCATGCAACCTTAAGTGTGTGTGCGCGCTGATGAGGACCATCAACATCCTTACATGTCATCATGCAACCTTAAGTATGTGTGCGCGCTGATGAGGACCATCCACATCCTCACATGTCATCATGCAACCTTTAGTGTGTGTGCTGGTGGGGACCACCAACATCCTCACATGTCGTCATGCAACCTTAAGTGTGTGTGCGCGCTGATGAGGACCACCAACATCATTACATGTCATCATGCAACCTTAAGTATGTGTGCGCGCTGATGAGGACCATCCACTTCCTCACATGTCATCATGCAACCTTAAGTGTGTCTGCTGATGGAGACCGTCAACATCCTCACATGTCATCATGCAACCCTAAGTCTGTGTGCTGATGGGGACCATCAACATCCTCACATGTCATCATGCAACCTTAAGTGTGTCTGCTGATGGGGACCATCAACATCCTCACATATCATCATGCAACCTTAAGTGTGTGTGCTGATGGGGACCATCCACTTCCTCACATGTCATCATGCAACCTTAAGTGTGGGTGCTGATGGGGACCACCAACATCCTTACATGTCATCATGCACCCTTAAGTGTGTGTGCGCGCTGATGAGGACCACCAACATCCTAACATGTCATCATGGAACCTTAAGTGTATGTGCTGATAGGGACCATTCACATCCTCACATGTCGTTATGCAACCTTAAGTGTGTGTGCTGATGGGGACCCTCAACATCCTCACATGTCATTATGGAACCTTAAGTGTGTGTGCTGATGGGGACCATCAACATCCTTACATGTCATCATGCAACCTTAAGTGTGTGTGTTGATGGGGACCATCAACATTCTCACATGTCATCATGCAACCTTAAGTGTTTGTGCTGATGGGGACAATCAACATCCTCACATGTCATCATGCAAACTTGTGTGTGTGTGCTGATGAGGACCATCAACATCCTTACATGTCATCATGCAACTTTAAGTGTGTGTGCGCGCTAATGAGGACCACGAACGCCTCCTCACATATCATCATGCAACCTTAAGTGTGTGTGCTGATGGGGACCATCTACATCCTCACATGTCATCATGGAACCCTAAGTGTGTGTGCTGATCGATACCATTACCTCATCCTCACATGTCATCATGCAACCTTAAGTGTGTGTGGTAATGGGGACCACCAACATCCTCCCATGTCATCATGCAATCTTAAGTTTGTGTGCTGATGAGGACCATCAACATCTTCACATGTCATCATGCAACCCTAAGTGTGTGTGTTGATGGGGACCATCAACATCCTCACATGGCATCATGCAACCTTAAGTTTGTGTGCTGATGGGGACCATCCACACCCTTACATGTCATCATGCAACCTTAAGTGTGTGTGCTGATGGGGACCACCAAACCCTTACATGTCATCATGCAACCTTAAGTGTGTGTGCGCTGATGAGGACCACCAATACCTTACATGTCATCATGCAACCTTAAGTGTATGTGCTGATGGGGACTAACCACATCCTCACATGTCATAATGCAACCTTAAGTGTGTGTGCTGAAGGGGACCATCCACATCCTCACATGCCATCATAAAACCTTAAGTGTTTGTGCTGACGGGGACTATCAATATCCTTACATCCTCACATGTCATCATGCAACCTTAAGTGTGTGTGCGCGCTGATGAGGTCCACCAACGCATCCTCACATGTCATAATGCAACCTTAGGTGTGTGTGCTGATGGGGACCATCTACATCCTCACATGTCATCATGCAACCCTAAGTGTGTGTGCTGATCGATACCATCGACATCCTCACATGTCATCATGCAATCTTAAGTGTGTGTGTTGATGGGCCCCATCCACATCCTCACATGTAGTCATGCAACCTTAAGTGTGTGTGCTGATAGGGACCATCCACATCTTCACATGTGATCATGCAACCCTAAGTGTGTGTGTTGATGGGGACCATCAACATCCTCACATGTCATCATGCAACCTTAAGTGTGTGTGGTAATGGGGACCACCAACATCCTCACATGTCATCATGCAACCTTAAGTGTGTGTGCTGATGAGGACCATCAACATACTCACATGTCATCATGCAACCCTAAGTGTGTGTGTTAATGGGGACCATCAACATCCTCACATGTCATCATGCAACATTAAGTTTGTGAACTGATGGGGACCATCCACACCCTTACATGTCATCATGCAACCTTAAGTGTGTGTGGTGATGGGGACCACCAAACCCTTACATGTCATCATGCAAGCTTAAGTGTGTGTGTGCGCTGATGAGGACCACCAATACCTTACAAGTCATCATGCAACCTTAAGTGTGTGTGCTGATGGGGACTATCCACATCCTCACATGTCATCATGGAACCTTAAGTGTGTGTGCTGATGGGGACCATCAATATCCTCACATGCCATCATAAAACCTGAAGTGTTTGTGCTGATGGGGACTATAGATATCCTCACATGTCATCATGCAACCTTAAGTATGTGTACGCGCTGATGAGGACCATCAACATACTCACATGTCATTATGCAACATTAAGTATATGTGCGCGCTGAAGGGAACCATCCACATCCTCACGTCATCATGCAACCTTAAGTGTGTGTGCTGATGGGGACCATCCACATCCTCACATGTCATCATGCAAGCTTTAGTGTGTGTGCCCGCTGATGAGGACCACCAACATCCTCACATGTCATCATGCAACCTTAAGTGTGTGTGCGCGCTGATGGGGACTATCAACATCCTCACATGTCATCATGCAACCTTAAGTGTGTGTGCTGATGGGGACCATCCACATCCTCACATGTCATTATGCAACCTTAAATGTGTGTGCGCGCTGATGAGGACCACCAACATTCTCACTTGTCATCATGGAACCTTAAGTGTGTGTGTTTTCTGATGGAGACCATCAATATCCTTACATGGCATCATGCAACCTTAATTGTGTGTGCTGACGGGGATTATCCACATCCTCACATGTCATCATGCAACCTTAAGTGTGTGTGTTTATGGGGACCACAAACATCCTTACATGTCATCATGCAACCTTAAGTGTGTGTGCTGATGGGGACCACAAACACCCTTACATGTCATCATGAAACCTTAAGTGTGTGTGCTGATGGGGACTAACTACATCGTCACATGTCTTCATGCAACCCTAAGTGTGTGTGCTGATGGGGACCATTCACATCCTCACATGTCATCATGCAACCTTAAGTGTGTGTGCTGATGGGGACCCCCGACATCCTCACATGTCATCATGCAACATTAAGTGTGTGTGCTGATGGGGACCATCAACATTCTCACATGTCATCATGCAACCTTAAGTGTGTGTGCTGATGGGGACCATCAACATCCTCACATGTCATCATGCAAACTTAAGTGTGTGTGCTGATGGGGACCATTTACATCCTCACATGTCATCATGCAACCTTAAGTGTGTGTGCTGGTGGGGACCACCAACATCCTCACATGTCGTCATGCAACCTTAAGTGTGTGTGCGCGCTGATGAGGACCACCAACATCATTACATGTCATCATGCAACCTTAAGTATGTGTGCGCGCTGATGAGGACCATCCACTTCCTCACATTTCATCATGCAACCTTAAGTGTGTCTGCTGATGGAGACCGTCAACATCCTCACATGTCATCATGCAACCCTAAGTGTGTGTGCTGATGGGGACCATCAACATCCTCACATGTCATCATGCAACCTTAAGTGTGTCTGCTGATGGGGACCATCAACATCCTCACATATCATCATGCAACCTTAAGTGTGTGTGCTGATGGGGACCATCCACTTCCTCACATGTCATCATGCAACCTTAAGTGTGGGTGCTGATGGGGACCACCAACATCCTTACATGTCATCATGCAACCTTAAGTGTGTCTGCTGATGGGGACCATCAACATCCTCACATATCATCATGCAACCTTAAGTGTGTGTGCTGATGGGGACCATCCACTTCCTCACATGTCATCATGCAACCTTAAGTGTGGGTGCTGATGGGGACCACCAACATCCTTACATGTCATCATGCACCCTTAAGTGTGTGTGCGCGCTGATGAGGACCACCAACATCCTAACATGTCATCATGGAACCTTAAGTGTATGTGCTGATAGGGACCATTCACATCCTCACATGTCGTTATGCAACCTTAAGTGTGTGTGCTGATGGGGACCCTCAACATCCTCACATGTCATTATGGAACCTTAAGTGTGTGTGCTGATGGGGACCATCAACATCCTTACATGTCATCATGCAACCTTAAGTGTGTGTGTTGATGGGGACCATCAACATTCTCACATGTCATCATGCAACCTTAAGTGTTTGTGCTGATGGGGACAATCAACATCCTCACATGTCATCATGCAAACTTGTGTGTGTGTGCTGATGAGGACCATCAACATCCTTACATGTCATCATGCAACTTTAAGTGTGTGTGCGCGCTAATGAGGACCACGAACGCCTCCTCACATATCATCATGCAACCTTAAGTGTGTGTGCTGATGGGGACCATCTACATCCTCACATGTCATCATGGAACCCTAAGTGTGTGTGCTGATCGATACCATTACCTCATCCTCACATGTCATCATGCAACCTTAAGTGTGTGTGGTAATGGGGACCACCAACATCCTCCCATGTCATCATGCAATCTTAAGTTTGTGTGCTGATGAGGACCATCAACATCTTCACATGTCATCATGCAACCCTAAGTGTGTGTGTTGATGGGGACCATCAACATCCTCACATGGCATCATGCAACCTTAAGTTTGTGTGCTGATGGGGACCATCCACACCCTTACATGTCATCATGCAACCTTAAGTGTGTGTGCTGATGGGGACCACCAAACCCTTACATGTCATCATGCAACCTTAAGTGTGTGTGCGCTGATGAGGACCACCAATACCTTACATGTCATCATGCAACCTTAAGTGTATGTGCTGATGGGGACTAACCACATCCTCACATGTCATAATGCAACCTTAAGTGTGTGTGCTGAAGGGGACCATCCACATCCTCACATGCCATCATAAAACCTTAAGTGTTTGTGCTGACGGGGACTATCAATATCCTTACATGTGTAAGTATGTGTACGCGCTGATAAAGACCATCAACATCCTCACATGTCATCATGAAACCTTAAGTGTGTGTGCTGATGGGGACTATCAACATCCTTACATTTCATCATGGAACCTTACGTGTGTGTGCGCGCTGATGAGGACCACCAACATCGTTAAATGGCATCATGCAACCTTAAGTGCGTGTATGTGCTGATGGAGACCATCAACATCCTCACATGGCATCATGCAACCTTAAGTGTGTGTGGTGATGGGGACCCCCGACATCCTCACATGTCATCATGCAACCTTAAGTGTGTGCTGATGGGGACCCTCAACATTCTCACATGTCATCATGCAACCTTAAGTGTGTGTGGTGATGGGGACCCCCGACATCCTCACATGTCATCATGCAACCTTAAGTGTGTGCTGATGGGGACCCTCAACATTCTCACATGTCATCATGCAACCTTAAGTGTGTGTGCTGATGGGGACCATCAACATCCTCACATGTCATCATGCAAACTTAAGTGTGTGTGCTGATGGGGACCATTTACATCCTCACATGTCATCATGCAACCTTAAGTGTGTGTGCGCGCTGATGAGGTCCACCAACGCATCCTCACATGTCATAATGCAACCTTAGGTGTGTGTGCTGATGGGGACCATCTACATCCTCACATGTCATCATGCAACCCTAAGTGTGTGTGCTGATCGATACCATCGACATCCTCACATGTCATCATGCAATCTTAAGTGTGTGTGTTGATGGGCCCCATCCACATCCTCACATGTAGTCATGCAACCTTAAGTGTGTGTGCTGATAGGGACCATCCACATCTTCACATGTGATCATGCAACCCTAAGTGTGTGTGTTGATGGGGACCATCAACATCCTCACATGTCATCATGCAACCTTAAGTGTGTGTGGTAATGGGGACCACCAACATCCTCACATGTCATCATGCAACCTTAAGTGTGTGTGCTGATGAGGACCATCAACATACTCACATGTCATCATGCAACCCTAAGTGTGTGTGTTAATGGGGACCATCAACATCCTCACATGTCATCATGCAACATTAAGTTTGTGAACTGATGGGGACCATCCACACCCTTACATGTCATCATGCAACCTTAAGTGTGTGTGGTGATGGGGACCACCAAACCCTTACATGTCATCATGCAAGCTTAAGTGTGTGTGTGCGCTGATGAGGACCACCAATACCTTACAAGTCATCATGCAACCTTAAGTGTGTGTGCTGATGGGGACTATCCACATCCTCACATGTCATCATGGAACCTTAAGTGTGTGTGCTGATGGGGACCATCAATATCCTCACATGCCATCATAAAACCTGAAGTGTTTGTGCTGATGGGGACTATAGATATCCTCACATGTCATCATGCAACCTTAAGTATGTGTACGCGCTGATGAGGACCATCAACATACTCACATGTCATTATGCAACATTAAGTATATGTGCGCGCTGAAGGGAACCATCCACATCCTCACGTCATCATGCAACCTTAAGTGTGTGTGCTGATGGGGACCATCCACATCCTCACATGTCATCATGCAAGCTTTAGTGTGTGTGCCCGCTGATGAGGACCACCAACATCCTCACATGTCATCATGCAACCTTAAGTGTGTGTGCGCGCTGATGGGGACTATCAACATCCTCACATGTCATCATGCAACCTTAAGTGTGTGTGCTGATGGGGACCATCCACATCCTCACATGTCATTATGCAACCTTAAATGTGTGTGCGCGCTGATGAGGACCACCAACATTCTCACTTGTCATCATGGAACCTTAAGTGTGTGTGTTTTCTGATGGAGACCATCAATATCCTTACATGGCATCATGCAACCTTAATTGTGTGTGCTGACGGGGATTATCCACATCCTCACATGTCATCATGCAACCTTAAGTGTGTGTGTTTATGGGGACCACAAACATCCTTACATGTCATCATGCAACCTTAAGTGTGTGTGCTGATGGGGACCACAAACACCCTTACATGTCATCATGAAACCTTAAGTGTGTGTGCTGATGGGGACTAACTACATCGTCACATGTCTTCATGCAACCCTAAGTGTGTGTGCTGATGGGGACCATTCACATCCTCACATGTCATCATGCAACCTTAAGTGTGTGTGCTGATGGGGACCCCCGACATCCTCACATGTCATCATGCAACATTAAGTGTGTGTGCTGATGGGGACCATCAACATTCTCACATGTCATCATGCAACCTTAAGTGTGTGTGCTGATGGGGACCATCAACATCCTCACATGTCATCATGCAAACTTAAGTGTGTGTGCTGATGGGGACCATTTACATCCTCACATGTCATCATGCAACCTTAAGTGTGTGTGCTGGTGGGGACCACCAACATCCTCACATGTCGTCATGCAACCTTAAGTGTGTGTGCGCGCTGATGAGGACCACCAACATCATTACATGTCATCATGCAACCTTAAGTATGTGTGCGCGCTGATGAGGACCATCCACTTCCTCACATGTCATCATGCAACCTTAAGTGTGTCTGCTGATGGAGACCGTCAACATCCTCACATGTCATCATGCAACCCTAAGTGTGTGTGCTGATGGGGACCATCAACATCCTCACATGTCATCATGCAACCTTAAGTGTGTCTGCTGATGGGGACCATCAACATCCTCACATATCATCATGCAACCTTAAGTGTGTGTGCTGATGGGGACCATCCACTTCCTCACATGTCATCATGCAACCTTAAGTGTGGGTGCTGATGGGGACCACCAACATCCTTACATGTCATCATGCAACCTTAAGTGTGTGTGCGCGCTGATGAGGACCACCAACATCCTAACATGTCATCATGGAACCTTAAGTGTATGTGCTGATAGGGACCATTCACATCCTCACATGTCGTTATGCAACCTTAAGTGTGTGTGCTGATGGGGACCCTCAACATCCTCACATGTCATTATGGAACCTTAAGTGTGTGTGCTGATGGGGACCATCAACATCCTTACATGTCATCATGCAACCTTAAGTGTGTGTGTTGATGGGGACCATCAACATTCTCACATGTCATCATGCAACCTTAAGTGTGTGTGCTGATGGGGACAATCAACATCCTCACATGTCATCATGCAAACTTGTGTGTGTGTGCTGATGGGGACCATTTACATCCTCACATGTCATCATGCAACTTTAAGTGTGTGTGCGCGCTAATGAGGACCACGAACGCCTCCTCACATATCATCATGCAACCTTAAGTGTGTGTGCTGATGGGGACCATCTACATCCTCACATGTCATCATGGAACCCTAAGTGTGTGTGCTGATCGATACCATTACCTCATCCTCACATATCATCATGCAACCTTAAGTGTGTGTGGTAATGGGGACCACCAACATCCTCCCATGTCATCATGCAATCTTAAGTTTGTGTGCTGATGAGGACCATCAACATCTTCACATGTCATCATGCAACCCTAAGTGTGTGTGTTGATGGGGACCATCAACATCCTCACATGGCATCATGCAACCTTAAGTTTGTGTGCTGATGGGGACCATCCACACCCTTACATGTCATCATGCAACCTTAAGTGTGTGTGCTGATGGGGACCACCAAACCCTTACATGTCATCATGCAACCTTAAGTGTGTGTGCGCTGATGAGGACCACCAATACCTTACATGTCATCATGCAACCTTAAGTGTATGTGCTGATGGGGACTAACCACATCCTCACATGTCATAATGCAACCTTAAGTGTGTGTGCTGAAGGGGACCATCCACATCCTCACATGCCATCATAAAACCTTAAGTGTTTGTGCTGACGGGGACTATCAATATCCTTACATCTGTAAGTATGTGTACGCGCTGATAAAGACCATCAACATCCTCACATGTCATCATGAAACCTTAAGTGTGTGTGCTGATGGGGACTATCAACATCCTTACATTTCATCATGGAACCTTAAGTGTGTGTGCGCGCTGATGAGGACCACCAACATCGTTAAATGGCATCATGCAACCTTAAGTGCGTGTATGTGCTGATGGAGACCATCAACATCCTCACATGGCATCATGCAACCTTAAGTGTGTGTGGTGATGGGGACCCCCGACATCCTCACATGTCATCATGCAACCTTAAGTGTGTGCTGATGGGGACCCTCAACATTCTCACATGTCATCATGCAACCTTAAGTGTGTGTGCTGATGGGGACCATCAACATCCTCACATGTCATCATGCAAACTTAAGTGTGTGTGCTGATGGGGACCATTTACATCCTCACATGTCATCATGCAACCTTAAGTGTGTGTGCGCGCTGATGAGGTCCACCAACGCATCCTCACATGTCATAATGCAACCTTAGGTGTGTGTGCTGATGGGGACCATCTACATCCTCACATGTCATCATGCAACCCTAAGTGTGTGTGCTGATCGATACCATCGACATCCTCACATGTCATCATGCAATCTTAAGTGTGTGTGTTGATGGGCACCATCCACATCCTCACATGTAGTCATGCAACCTTAAGTGTGTGTGCTGATAGGGACCATCCACATCTTCACATGTGATCATGCAACCCTAAGTGTGTGTGTTGATGGGGACCATCAACATCCTCACATGTCATCATGCAACCTTAAGTGTGTGTGGTAATGGGGACCACCAACATCCTCACATGTCATCATGCAACCTTAAGTGTGTGTGCTGATGAGGACCATCAACATACTCACATGTCATCATGCAACCCTAAGTGTGTGTGTTAATGGGGACCATCAACATCCTCACATGTCATCATGCAACCTTAAGTTTGTGAACTGATGGGGACCATCCACACCCTTACATGTCATCATGCAACCTTAAGTGTGTGTGGTGATGGGGACCACCAAACCCTTACATGTCATCATGCAAGCTTAAGTGTGTGTGTGCGCTGATGAGGACCACCAATACCTTACAAGTCATCATGCAACCTTAAGTGTGTGTGCTGATGGGGACTATCTACATCCTCACATGTCATCATGGAACCTTAAGTGTGTGTGCTGATGGGGACCATCAATATCCTCACATGCCATCATAAAACCTGAAGTGTTTGTGCTGATGGGGACTATAGATATCCTCACATGTCATCATGCAACCTTAAGTATGTGTACGCGCTGATGAGGACCATCAACATACTCACATGTCATTATGCAACATTAAGTATATGTGCGCGCTGAAGGCAACCATCCACATCCTCACGTCATCATGCAACCTTAAGTGTGTGTGCTGATGGGGACCATCCACATCCTCACATGTCATCATGCAAGCTTAAGTGTGTGTGCCCGCTGATGAGGACCACCAACATCCTCACATGTCATCATGCAACCTTAAGTGTGTGTGCGCGCTGATGGGGACTATCAACATCCTCACATGTCATCATGCAACCTTAAGTGTGTGTGCTGATGGGGACCATCCACATCCTCACATGTCATTATGCAACCTTAAATGTGTGTGCGCGCTGATGAGGACCACCAACATTCTCACTTGTCATCATGGAACCTTAAGTGTGTGTGTTTTCTGATGAAGACCATCAATATCCTCACATGGCATCATGCAACCTTAATTGTGTGTGCTGACGGGGATTATCCACATCCTCACATGTCATCATGCAACCTTAAGTGTGTGTGTTTATGGGGACCACAAACATCCTTACATGTCATCATGCAACCTTAAGTGTGTGTGCTGATGGGGACCACAAACACCCTTACATGTCATCATGAAACCTTAAGTGTGTGTGCTGATGGGGACTAACTACATCGTCACATGTCTTCATGCAACCCTAAGTGTGTGTGCTGATGGGGACCATTCACATCCTCACATGTCATCATGCAACCTTAAGTGTGTGTGCTGATGGGGACCCCCGACATCCTCACATGTCATCATGCAACATTAAGTGTGTGTGCTGATGGGGACCATCAACATTCTCACATGTCATCATGCAACCTTAAGTGTGTGTGCTGATGGGGACCATCAACATCCTCACATGTCATCATGCAAACTTAAGTGTGTGTGCTGATGGGGACCATTTACATCCTCACATGTCATCATGCAACCTTAAGTGTGTGTGCTGGTGGGGACCACCAACATCCTCACATGTCGTCATGCAACCTTAAGTGTGTGTGCGCGCTGATGAGGACCACCAACATCATTACATGTCATCATGCAACCTTAAGTATGTGTGCGCGCTGATGAGGACCATCCACTTCCTCACATTTCATCATGCAACCTTAAGTGTGTCTGCTGATGGAGACCGTCAACATCCTCACATGTCATCATGCAACCCTAAGTGTGTGTGCTGATGGGGACCATCAACATCCTCACATGTCATCATGCAACCTTAAGTGTGTCTGCTGATGGGGACCATCAACATCCTCACATATCATCATGCAACCTTAAGTGTGTGTGCTGATGGGGACCATCCACTTCCTCACATGTCATCATGCAACCTTAAGTGTGGGTGCTGATGGGGACCACCAACATCCTTACATGTCATCATGCAACCTTAAGTGTGTGTGCGCGCTGATGAGGACCACCAACATCCTAACATGTCATCATGTAACCTTAAGTGTATGTGCTGATAGGGACCATTCACATCCTCACATGTCGTTATGCAACCTTAAGTGTGTGTGCTGATGGGGACCCTCAACATCCTCACATGTCATTATGGAACCTTAAGTGTGTGTGTTGATGGGGACCATCAACATTCTCACATGTCATCATGCAACCTTAAGTGTGTGTGCTGATGGGGACAATCAACATCCTCACATGTCATCATGCAAACTTGTGTGTGTGTGCTGATGGGGACCATTTACATCCTCACATGTCATCATGCAACTTTAAGTGTGTGTGCGCGCTAATGAGGACCACGAACGCCTCCTCACATATCATCATGCAACCTTAAGTGTGTGTGCTGATGGGGACCATCTACATCCTCACATGTCATCATGGAACCCTAAGTGTGTGTGCTGATCGATACCATTACCTCATCCTCACATGTCATCATGCAACCTTAAGTGTGTGTGGTAATGGGGACCACCAACATCCTCCCATGTCATCATGCAATCTTAAGTTTGTGTGCTGATGAGGACCATCAACATCTTCACATGTCATCATGCAACCCTAAATGTGTGTGTTGATGGGGACCATCAACATCCTCACATGGCATCATGCAACCTTAAGTTTGTGTGCTGATGGGGACCATCCACACCCTTACATGTCATCATGCAACCTTAAGTGTGTGTGCTGATGGGGACCACCAAACCCTTACATGTCATCATGCAACCTTAAGTGTGTGTGCGCTGATGAGGACCACCAATACCTTACATGTCATCATGCAACCTTAAGTGTATGTGCTGATGGGGACTAACCACATCCTCACATGTCATAATGCAACCTTAAGTGTGTGTGCTGAAGGGGACCATCCACATCCTCACATGCCATCATAAAACCTTAAGTGTTTGTGCTGACGGGGACTATCAATATCCTTACATGTGTAAGTATGTGTACGCGCTGATAAAGACCATCAACATCCTCACATGTCATCATGAAACCTTAAGTGTGTGTGCTGATGGGGACTATCAACATCCTTACATTTCATCATGGAACCTTAAGTGTGTGTGCGCGCTGATGAGGACCACCAACATCGTTAAATGGCATCATGCAACCTTAAGTGCGTGTATGTGCTGATGGAGACCATCAACATCCTCACATGGCATCATGCAACCTTAAGTGTGTGTGGTGATGGGGACCCCCGACATCCTCACATGTCATCATGCAACCTTAAGTGTGTGCTGATGGGGACCCTCAACATTCTCACATGTCATCATGCAACCTTAAGTGTGTGTGCTGATGGGGACCATCAACATCCTCACATGTCATCATGCAAACTTAAGTGTGTGTGCTGATGGGGACCATTTACATCCTCACATGTCATCATGCAACCTTAAGTGTGTGTGCGCGCTGATGAGGTCCACCAACGCATCCTCACATGTCATAATGCAACCTTAGGTGTGTGTGCTGATGGGGACCATCTACATCCTCACATGTCATCATGCAACCCTAAGTGTGTGTGCTGATCGATACCATCGACATCCTCACATGTCATCATGCAATCTTAAGTGTGTGTGTTGATGGGCACCATCCACATCCTCACATGTAGTCATGCAACCTTAAGTGTGTGTGCTGATAGGGACCATCCACATCTTCACATGTGATCATGCAACCCTAAGTGTGTGTGTTGATGGGGACCATCAACATCCTCACATGTCATCATGCAACCTTAAGTGTGTGTGGTAATGGGGACCACCAACATCCTCACATGTCATCATGCAACCTTAAGTGTGTGTGCTGATGAGGACCATCAACATACTCACATGTCATCATGCAACCCTAAGTGTGTGTGTTAATGGGGACCATCAACATCCTCACATGTCATCATGCAACCTTAAGTTTGTGAACTGATGGAGACCATTCACACCCTTACATGTCATCATGCAACCTTAAGTGTGTGTGGTGATGGGGACCACCAAACCCTTACATGTCATCATGCAAGCTTAAGTGTGTGTGTGCGCTGATGAGGACCACCAATACCTTACAAGTCATCATGCAACCTTAAGTGTGTGTGCTGATGGGGACTATCCACATCCTCACATGTCATCATGGAACCTTAAGTGTGTGTGCTGATGGGGACCATCAATATCCTCACATGCCATCATAAAACCTAAAGTGTTTGTGCTGATGGGGACTATATATATCCTCACATGTCATCATGCAACCTTAAGTATGTGTACGCGCTGATGAGGACCATCAACATACTCACATGTCATTATGCAACATTAAGTATATGTGCGCGCTGAAGGGAACCATCCACATCCTCACGTCATCATGCAACCTTAAGTGTGTGTGCTGATGGGGACCATCCACATCCTCACATGTCATCATGCAAGCTTAAGTGTGTGTGCCCGCTGATGAGGACCACCAACATCCTCACATGTCATCATGCAACCTTAAGTGTGTGTGCGCGCTGATGGGGACTATCAACATCCTCACATGTCATCATGCAACCTTAAGTGTGTGTGCTGATGGGGACCATCCACATCCTCACTTGTCATTATGCAACCTTAAATGTGTGTGCGCGCTGATGCGGACCACCAACATTCTCACTTGTCATCATGGAACCTTAAGTGTGTGTGTTTTCTGATGGAGACCATCAATATCCTCACATGGCATCATGCAACCTTAATTGTGTGTGCTGACGGGGATTATCCACATCCTCACATGTCATCATGCAACCTTAAGTGTGTGTGTTTATGGGGACCACAAACATCCTTACATGTCATCATGCAACCTTAAGTGTGTGTGCTGATGGGGATCACAAACACCCTTACATGTCATCATGCAACCTTAAGTGTGTGTGCTGATGGGGACCATCAACATCCTCACATGTCATCATGCAAACTTAAGTGTGTGTGCTGATGGGGACCATTTATATCCTCACATGTCATCATGCAACCTTAAGTGTGTGTGCTGGTGGGGACCACCAACATCCTCACATGTAGTCATGCAACCTTAAGTGTGTGTGCGCGCTGATGAGGACCACCAACATCATTACATGTCATCATGCAACCTTAAGTATGTGTGCGCGCTGATGAGGACCATCCACTTCCTCACATGTCATCATGCAACCTTAAGTGTGTCTGCTGATGGAGACCGTCAACATCCTCACATGTCATCATGCAACCCTAAGTGTGTGTGCTGATGGGGACCATCAACATCCTCACATGTCATCATGCAACCTTAAGTGTGTCTGCTGATGGGGACCATCAACATCCTCACATATCATCATGCAACCTTAAGTGTGTGTGCTGATGGGGACCATCCACTTCCTCACATGTCATCATGCAACCTTAAGTGTGGGTGCTGATGGGGACCACCAACATCCTTACATGTCATCATGCAACCTTAAGTGTGTGTGCGCGCTGATGAGGACCACCAACATCCTAACATGTCATCATGGAACCTTAAGTGTATGTGCTGATAGGGACCATTCACATCCTCACATGTCGTTATGCAACCTTAAGTGTGTGTGCTGATGGGGACCCTCAACATCCTCACATGTCATTATGGAACCTTAAGTGTGTGTGCTGATGGGGACCATCAACATCCTTACATGTCATCATGCAACCTTAAGTGTGTGTGTTGATGGGGACCATCAACATTCTCACATGTCATCATGCAACCTTAAGTGTGTGTGCTGATGGGGACAATCAACATCCTCACATGTCATCATGCAAACTTGTGTGTGTGTGCTGATGGGGACCATTTACATCCTCACATGTCATCATGCAACTTTAAGTGTGTGTGCGCGCTAATGAGGACCACGAACGCCTCCTCACATATCATCATGCAACCTTAAGTGTGTGTGCTGATGGGGACCATCTACATCCTCACATGTCATCATGGAACCCTAAGTGTGTGTGCTGATCGATACCATTACCTCATCCTCACATGTCATCATGCAACCTTAAGTGTGTGTGGTAATGGGGACCACCAACATCCTTCCATGTCATCATGCAATCTTAAGTTTGTGTGCTGATGAGGACCATCAACATCTTCACATGTCATCATGCAACCCTAAGTGTGTGTGTTGATGGGGACCATCAACATCCTCACATGGCATCATGCAACCTTAAGTGTGTGTGCTGATGGGGACCATCCACACCCTTACATGTCATCATGCAACCTTAAGTGTGTGTGCTGATGGGGACCACCAAACCCTTACATGTCATCATGCAACCTTAAGTGTGTGTGCGCTTATGAGGACCACCAATACCTTACATGTCATCATGCAACCTTAAGTGTATGTGCTGATGGGGACTAACCACATCCTCACATGTCATAATGCAACCTTAAGTGTGTGTGCTGAAGGGGACCATCCACATCCTCACATGCCATCATAAAACCTTAAGTGTTTGTGCTGACGGGGACTATCAATATCCTTACATGTGTAAGTATGTGTACGCGCTGATAAAGACCATCAACATCCTCACATGTCATCATGAAACCTTAAGTGTGTGTGCTGATGGGGACTATCAACATCCTTACATTTCATCATGGAACCTTAAGTGTGTGTGCGCGCTGATGAGGACCACCAACATCGTTAAATGGCATCATGCAACCTTAAGTGCGTGTATGTGCTGATGGAGACCATCAACATCCTCACATGGCATCATGCAACCTTAAGTGTGTGTGGTGATGGGGACCCCCGACATCCTCACATGTCATCATGCAACCTTAAGTGTGTGCTGATGGGGACCCTCAACATTCTCACATGTCATCATGCAACCTTAAGTGTGTGTGCTGATGGGGACCATCAACATCCTCACATGTCATCATGCAAACTTAAGTGTGTGTGCTGATGGGGACCATTTACATCCTCACATGTCATCATGCAACCTTAAGTGTGTGTGCGCGCTGATGAGGTCCACCAACGCATCCTCACATGTCATAATGCAACCTTAGGTGTGTGTGCTGATGGGGACCATCTACATCCTCACATGTCATCATGCAACCCTAAGTGTGTGTGCTGATCGATACCATCGACATCCTCACATGTCATCATGCAATCTTAAGTGTGTGTGTTGATGGGCACCATCCACATCCTCACATGTAGTCATGCAACCTTAAGTGTGTGTGCTGATAGGGACCATCCACATCTTCACATGTGATCATGCAACCCTAAGTGTGTGTGTTGATGGGGACCATCAACATCCTCACATGTCATCATGCAACCTTAAGTGTGTGTGGTAATGGGGACCACCAACATCCTCACATGTCATCATGCAACCTTAAGTGTGTGTGCTGATGAGGACCATCAACATCCTCACATGTCATCATGCAACCCTAAGTGTGTGTGTTAATGGGGACCATCAACATCCTCACATGTCATCATGCAACCTTAAGTTTGTGAACTGATGGGGACCATCCACACCCTTACATGTCATCATGCAACCTTAAGTGTGTGTGGTGATGGGGACCACCAAACCCTTACATGTCATCATGCAAGCTTAAGTGTGTGTGTGCGCTGATGAGGACCACCAATACCTTACAAGTCATCATGCAACCTTAAGTGTGTGTGCTGATGGGGACTATCCACATCCTCACATGTCATCATGGAACCTTAAGTGTGTGTGCTGATGGGGACCATCAATATCCTCACATGCCATCATAAAACCTGAAGTGTTTGTGCTGATGGGGACTATAGATATCCTCACATGTCATCATGCAACCTTAAGTATGTGTACGCGCTGATGAGGACCATCAACATACTCACATGTCATTATGCAACATTAAGTATATGTGCGCGCTGAAGGGAACCATCCACATCCTCACGTCATCATGCAACCTTAAGTGTGTGTGCTGATGGGGACCATCCACATCCTCACATGTCATCATGCAAGCTTAAGTGTGTGTGCCCGCTGATGAGGACCACCAACATCTTCACATGTCATCATGCAACCTTAAGTGTGTGTGCGCGCTGATGGGGACTATCAACATCCTCACATGTCATCATGCAACCTTAAGTGTGTGTGCTGATGGGGACCATCCACATCCTCACATGTCATTATGCAACCTTAAATGTGTGTGCGCGCTGATGAGGACCACCAACATTCTCACTTGTCATCATGGAACCTTAAGTGTGTGTGTTTTCTGATGGAGACCATCAATATCCTCACATGGCATCATGCAACCTTAATTGTGTGTGCTGACGGGGATTATCCACATCCTCACATGTCATCATGCAACCTTAAGTGTGTGTGTTTATGGGGACCACAAACATCCTTACATGTCATCATGCAACCTTAAGTGTGTGTGCTGATGGGGACCACAAACACCCTTACATGTCATCATGAAACCTTAAGTGTGTGTGCTGATGGGGACTAACTACATCGTCACATGTCTTCATGCAACCCTAAGTGTGTGTGCTGATGGGGACCATTCACATCCTCACATGTCATCATGCAACCTTAAGTGTGTGTGCTGATGTGGACCCCCGACATCCTCACATGTCATCATGCAACATTAAGTGTGTGTGCTGATGGGGACCATCAACATTCTCACATGTCATCATGCAACCTTAAGTGTGTGTGCTGATAGGGACCATCAACATCCTCACATGTCATCATGCAAACTTAAGTGTGTGTGCTGATGGGGACCATTTACATCCTCACATGTCATCATGCAACCTTAAGTGTGTGTGCGCGCTGATGAGGACCACCAACGCATCCTCACATGTCATCATGCATCCTTAGGTGTGTGTGCTGATGGGGACCATCTACATCCTCACATGTCATCATGCAACCCTAAGTGTGTGTGCTGATCGATACCATCGACATCCTCACATGTCATCATGCAACCTTAAGTGTGTGTGTTGTTGGGCACCATCCACATCCTCACATGTAGTCATGCAACCTTAAGTGTGTGTGCTGATAGGGACCATCCACATCTTCACATGTCATCATGCAACCCTAAGTGTGTGTGTTGATGGGGACCATCAACATCCTCACATGTCATCATGCAACCGTAAGTGTGTGTGGTAATGGGGACCACCAACATCCTCACATGTCATCATGCAACTTTAAGTGTGTGTGCTGATGAGGACCATCAACATACTCACATGTCATCATGCAACCCTAAGTGTGTGTGTTGATGTGGACCATCAACATCCTCACATGTCATCATGCAACCTTAGGTTTGTGAACTGATGGGGACCATCCACACCCTTACATGTCATCATGCAACCTTAAGTGTGTGTGCTGATGGGGACCACCAAACCCTTACATGTCATCATGCAACCTTAAGTGTGTGTGTGCGCTGATGAGGACCACCAATACCTTACATGTCATCATGCAACATTAAGTGTATGTGCTGATGGGGACTAACCACATCCTCACATGTCATCATGCAACCTTAAGTGTGTGTGCTGATGGGGACTATCCACATCCTCACATGTCATCATGGAACCTTAAGTGTGTGTGCTGATGGGAACCATCAATATCCTCACATGCCATCATAAAACCTTAAGTTTTTGTGCTGATGGGGACTATAGATATCCTTACATGTCATCATGCAACATTAAGTATGTGTACGCGCTGATGAGGACCATCAACAAAATCACATGTCATTATGCAACATTAAGTATATGTGCGCGCTGAAGGGAACCATCCACATCCTCACGTCATCATGCAAACTTAAGTGTGTGTGCTGATGGGGACCATCCACATCCTCACATGTCATTATGCAAGCTTAAGTGTGTGTGCCCGCTGATGAGGACCACCAACATCCTCACATGTCATCATGCAACTTTAAGTGTGTGTGCTGGTGGGGACCATCAACATCTTCACATGTCATCATGCAACCTAAAGTGTGTCTGCTGATGGGGACTTCCAAGATCCTCACATGTCATCATGCAAACTTAAGTTTGAGTGCTGATGGGGACCATCAACATCCTCACATGTCATCATGCAACCTTAAGTGTGTGTGCGCGCTGATGGGGACTATCAACATCCTCACATGTCATCATGCAACCTTAAGTGTGTGTGCTGATGGGGACCATCCACATCCTCACATGTCATTATGCAACCTTAAATGTGTGTGCGCGCTGATGAGGACCACCAACATTCTCACATGTCATCATGGAACCTTAAGTGTGTGTGTGTGCTGATGGAGACCATCAACATTCTCACATGGCATCATGCAACCTTAAGTGTGTGTGCTGACGGGGATTATCCACATCCTCACATGTCATTATGCAACCTTAAGTGTGTGTGTTGATGGGGACCACAAACATCCTTACATGTCATCATGCAACCTTAAGTGTGTGTGCTGACGGGGACCATCCACATCCTCACATGTCATCATGCAACCTTAAGTGTGTGTGCTGATTGGGACCACAAACACCCTTACATGTCATCATGCAACCTTAAGTGTGTGTGCTGATGGGGACTATCTCCATCGTCACATCTCTTCATGCAACCCTAAGTGTGTGTGCTGATGGGGACCATCCACATCCTCACATGTCATCATGCAACCTTAAGTGTGTGTGCTGATGGGGACCATCCACATCCTCACATGTCATCATGCAACCTTAAGTGTGTGTGCTGATGGGGACCATCCACATTCTCACATGTCATCTTGCAACCTTAAGTGTGTGTGTTGATAGGGACCACCAACATCCTCACATTTCATCATGTAACCTTAAGTGTGTATGCTGATGGGGACCATCCACATCCTCACATGTCATCATGCAACCCTAAGTGTGTGTGCTGATGGGGACCATCCACATCCTCACATGTCATCATGCAACACTAACTGTGTTTGTTGATGGGGACCATCAACATCCTCACATATCATCATGCAACCTTAAGCGTGTGTGCTGATGGGGACCATCCACATCCTCACATGTCGTCATGAACCTTAAGTGTGGGTGCTGAAGGGGACCACCAACATCCTTACATGTCATCATGCAACCTTAAGTGTGTGTGCGCGCTGAAGAGGACCTCCAACATCCTTACATGTCATCATGGAACCTTAAGTGTCTCTGCTGATGGGGACCATCAACATCCTCACATGTCATCTTGCAAGCTTAAGTGTGTGTGCTGATGGGGACCATCAACATCCTCACATGTCGTCATGCAACCTTAAGTGTGTGTGCTGATGGAGACCATCAACATCCTCACATGTCTTCATAAAACCTTAAGTGTTTGTGCTGATGGGGACTATCAACATCCTTACATGTCATAATGCAGCCTCAAGTATGTGTTCGTGCTGATGAGGACCATCAACATCCTCCCTTGTCATCATGCAACCTTAGGTGTGTGTGCTGATGGGGACCATCAACATCCTCAAATGTCATCATGCAACCGTAAGTGTGTGTGCTGAAGGGGACCATCAACATGCTCACATGTCATCATGCAATCTTAAGTGTGTATGCTGATGGGGACCATCCATATCATCACATGTCGTCATGCAACCTTAAGTGTGTGTGCTGATGGGGACCATCAACATCCTCACATGTCATCATGCAACCTTAAGTGTGTGTGCTGATGGGGACCATCCACATCCTCACATGTCATCATGCAACCTTAAGTGTGTCTGCTGATGGGGACCACCAACATCCTCACATGTCATCATGCAAACTTAAGTGTGTGTGCTGATGGGGACCATGAACATCCTCACATGTCATCATGCAACCTTAAGTGTGTATGCTGATGGGGACCATCCATATCATCACATGTCGTCATGCAATCTTAAATGTGTGTGTGTTGAAGGGGACCACAAACATCCTCACATGTCATCAGGCAACCTTAAGTGTGTGTGTGTTGATGGGGACCATCAACATCCTCACATGTCATCATGCAACCTTAAGTGTGTGTGCGGATGGAAATCATCCACATTCTCACATGTCATCATGCAACCTTAAGTGTGTGTGCTGATGGGGAACACAAACACCCTTACATGTCGTCATGCAACCTTAAGTGTGTGTGCGCGCTGATGAGGACCACCAACATCCTTACATGTCATCATGCAACCTTAAGTATGTGTGCGCGCTGATGAGGACCATCCACTTCCTCACATGTCATCATGCAACCTTAAGTGTGTGTACTGATGGGGACCATCTACATCCTCACATGTCATCATGCAACCCTAAGTGTGTGTGCTAATCGATGCCATCCACATCCTCACATGTCATCATGTAACCTTAAGTGTGTCTGCTGATGGGGACCATCCACATCCTTACATGTCATCATGCAACCTTAAATGTGTGTGCTGACCGGGACCATCCACATCCTCACATGTCATCATGCAACCCTAAGTGTGTGTGCTGAAGGGGACCATCCACATCCTCACATGTCATCATGCAACCTTAAGTGTGTGTGCTGATGGGGACCATCCACATTCTCACATGTCATCTTGCAACCTTAAGTGTGTGTGTTGATAGGGACCACCAAAATCCTCACATTTCATCATGTACCCTTAAGTGTGTATGCTGATGGGGACCATCCATATCATCACATGTCGTCATGCAACCTTAAGTGTGTGTGCTGATGGGGACCATCAACATCCTCACATGTCATCATGCAACCTTAAGTGTGTGTGCTGATGGGGACCATCCACATCCTCACATGTCATCATGCAACCTTAAGTGTGTCTGCTGATGGGGACCACCAACATCCTCACATGTCATCATGCAAACTTAAGTGTGTGTGCTGATGGGGACCATGAACATCCTCACATGTCATCATGCAACCTTAAGTGTGTATGCTGATGGGGACCATCCATATCATCACATGTCGTCATGCAATCTTAAATGTGTGTGTGTTGAAGGGGACCACAAACATCCTCACATGTCATCAGGCAACCTTAAGTGTGTGTGTGTTGATGGGGACCATCAACATCCTCACATGTCATCATGCAACCTTAAGTGTGTGTGCGGATGGAAATCATCCACATTCTCACATGTCATCATGCAACCTTAAGTGTGTGTGCTGATGGGGAACACAAACACCCTTACATGTCGTCATGCAACCTTAAGTGTGTGTGCGCGCTGATGAGGACCACCAACATCCTTACATGTCATCATGCAACCTTAAGTATGTGTGCGCGCTGATGAGGACCATCCACTTCCTCACATGTCATCATGCAACCTTAAGTGTGTGTACTGATGGGGACCATCTACATCCTCACATGTCATCATGCAACCCTAAGTGTGTGTGCTAATCGATGCCATCCACATCCTCACATGTCATCATGTAACCTTAAGTGTGTCTGCTGATGGGGACCATCCACATCCTTACATGTCATCATGCAACCTTAAATGTGTGTGCTGACCGGGACCATCCACATCCTCACATGTCATCATGCAACCCTAAGTGTGTGTGCTGAAGGGGACCATCCACATCCTCACATGTCATCATGCAACCTTAAGTGTGTGTGCTGATGGGGACCATCCACATTCTCACATGTCATCTTGCAACCTTAAGTGTGTGTGTTGATAGGGACCACCAAAATCCTCACATTTCATCATGTACCCTTAAGTGTGTATGCTGATGGGGACCATCCACATCCTCACATGTCATCATGCAACCTTAAGTGTGTGTGCTGATGGGGACCGTCAACATCCTCACATGTCATCATGCAACCCTAAGTGTGTGTGCTGATGGGGACAAGCAACATCCTCACATGTCATCATGCAAGCTTAAGTGTGTGCGCTGATGGGGACCATCAACATCCTCACATGTAATCATGCCACCTTAAGTGTGTGTGATGATGGGGACCATCAACATCCGCACATGTCATCATACAACCTTAAGTGTTTGTGCTGATGGGGACTATCAACATCCTTACATGTCATCATGCAACCTTAAGTATGTGTTCGCGCTGATGAGGACCATCCACATCCTCACATGTCATCATGCAACCTTAAGTGTGTATGCTGATGGGGACCATCCATATCATCACATGTCGTCATGCAATCTTAAGTGTGTGTGCGCGCTGATGAGGACCACCAACATCCTTACATGTCATCATGCAACCTTAAGTATGTGTGCGCGCTGATGAGGACCATCGACTTCCTCACATGTCATCATGCAACCTTAAGTGTGTGTGCTGATGGGGACCATCTACATCCTCACATGTCATCATGCAACCTTAAGTGTGTGTGCGGATGGGGATCATCCACATTCTCACATGTCATCATGCAACCTTAAGTGTGTGTGCTGATGGGGAACACAAACACCCTTACATGTCGTCATGCAATCTTAAGTGTGTGTGCGCGCTGATGAGGACCACCAACATCCTTACATGGCATCATGCAACCTTAAGTATGTGTGCGCGCTGATGAGGACCATCCACTTCCTCACATGTCATCATGCAACCTTAAGTGTGTGTACTGATGGGGACCATCTACATCCTCACATGTCATCATGCAACCCTAAGTGTGTGTGCTAATCGATGCCATCCACATCCTCACATGTCATCATGTAACCTTAAGTGTGTCTGCTGACCGGGACCATCCACATCCTCACATGTCATCATGCAACCCTAAGTGTGTGTGCTGATGGGGACCATCCACATCCTCACATGTCATCATGCAACCTTAAGTGTGTGTGCTGATGGGGACCATCCACATTCTCACATGTCATCTTGCAACCTTAAGTGTTTGTGTTGATAGGGACCACCAAAATTCTCACATTTCATCATGTACCCTTAAGTGTGTATGCTGATGGGGACCATCCACATCCTCACATGTCATAATGCAACCTTAAGTGTGTGTGCTGATGGGGACCATCTACATTCTCACATGTCATCACGCAACCCTAAGTGTGTGTGCTAATCGATGCCATCCACATCCTCACATGTCATCATGTAACCTTAAGTGTGTCTGCTGATGGGGACCATCCACATCCTTACATGTCATCATGCAACCTTAAGTGTGTGTGCTGACCGGGACCATCCACATCCTCACATGTCATCATGCAACCCTAAGTGTGTGTGCTGAAGGGGACCATCCACATCCTCACATGTCATCATGCAACATTAAGTGTGTGTGCTGATGGGGACCATCCACATTCTCACATGTCATCTTGCAACCTTAAGTGTGTGTGTTGATAGGGACCACCAAAATCCTCACATTTCATCATGTACCCTTAAGTGTGTATGCTGATGGGGACCATCCACATCCTCACATGTCATCATGCAACCTTAAGTGTGTGTGCTGATGGGGACCGTCAACATCCTCACATGTCATCATGCAACCCTAAGTGTGTGTGCTGATGGGGACAAGCAACATCCTCACATGTCATCATGCAAGCTTAAGTGTGTGTGCTGATGGGGACCATCAACATCCTCACATGTAATCATGCCACCTTAAGTGTGTGTGATGATGGGGACCATCAACATCCGCACATGTCATCATACAACCTTAAGTGTTTGTGCTGATGGGGACTATCAACATCCTTACATGTCATCATGCAACCTTAAGTATGTGTTCGCGCTGATGAGGACCATCCACATCCTCACATGTCATCATGCAACCTTAAGTGTGTATGCTGATGGGGACCATCCATATCATCACATGTCGTCATGCAATCTTAAGTGTGTGTGCGCGCTGATGAGGACCACCAACATCCTTACATGTCATCATGCAACCTTAAGTATGTGTGCGCGCTGATGAGGACCATCGACTTCCTCACATGTCATCATGCAACCTTAAGTGTGTGTGCTGATAGGGACCATCTACATCCTCACATGTCATCATGCAACCCTAAGTGTGTGTGCTAATCGATGCCATCCACATCCTCACATGTCATCATGTAACCTTAAGTGTGTCTGCTGATGGGGACCATCCACATCCTTACATGTCATCATGAACCTTAAGTGTGTGTGCTGACGGGGACCATTCACATCCTCACATGTCATCATGCAACCTTAAGTGTGTGTGCTGATGGGGACCATCAACATCCTCACATGTCATCAAGCAACCTTAAGTGTGTATGCTGATGGGGACCATCCACATCCTCACATGTAATCATACAACCTTAAGTGTGTGTGCTGATGGGGACCGTCAACATCCTCACATGTCATCATGCAACATTAAGTGTGTGTGCTGATGGGGACCGTCAACATCCTCACATGTCATCATGCAACCTTAAGTGTGTGTGCTGATGGGGACCACCAACATCCTTACATGTCATCATGCAACCTTAAGTGTGTGTGCGCGCTGATGAGGACCACCAACATCCTTACATGTCATCCTGCAACCTTAAGTGTATGTGCTGATGGAGACCATTCACATCCTCACATGTCATCATGCAACCTTAAGTGTGTGTGCTGATTGGGACCATCAATATCCTAACATGTCATCATGCAACCTTAAGTGTGTGTGCTGATGGGGACCATCAACATCCTCACATGTCATCATGCAACCTTAAGTGTGTATGCTGATGGGGACCATCGATATAATCACATGTCGTCATGCAACCTTAAGTGTGTGTGCTGCTGGGGACCATCCATATAATCACATGTCGTCATGCAACTTTAAGTGTGTGTGCTGATGGGGACCAACAACATCCTCACATATCATCATGCCACCTTAAGTGTGTGTGCGCGCTGATGAGGACCATCAACATCCTTACATGTCATCATACAACCTTAAGTATGTGTGCGCGCTGATGAGGACCATCCACATCCTCACATGTCATCATGCAACCTTAAGTGTGTGTGCTGATGGGGATCACCAACATCCTTACATGTCGTCATGCAACCTTAAGTGTGTGCGCGCGCTGATGAGGACCATCCACATCTTCACATGTCATCATGCAACCTTAAGTGTGTGTGCTGATGGGGACCATCTACATCCTCACATGTCATCATGCAACCCTAAGTGTGTGTACTGATCGATACCATCCACATCCTCACATTTCATCTTGCAACTTTAAGTGTGTGTGCTGATGGGGATCACCAACATCCTTACATGTCATCATGCAACCTTAAGTGTGTGTGTGCGCTGATGAGGACCACCAACATCCTTACATGTCATCATGCAACCTTAAGTGTATGTGCTGATGGGGACCATCCACATCCTCACATGTCATAATGCAACCTTAAGTGTGTGTGCTGATGGGGACCATCCACATCCTCACATGTCATCATGCAACCTTAAGTGTGTATGCTGATGGGGACCATCCACATCCTCACATGGCATTATGCAACCTTAAGTGTTTGTGCTGATGTGGACCATCAACATCCTCACATGTCATCATGCCACCTTAAGTGTGTGTGCTGATGGGTAGCATCAACATCCTCACATGTCATCATGAAACCTTAAGTGTTTTTGCTGATGGGGACTATCAACAGCCTTACTTGTCATCATGGAACCTTAAGTATGTGTGCGCGCTGATGAGGACCATCAACATCCTCACATGTCATTATACAACCTTAAGTTTGTGTGCGCGCTGATGGGAACCATCCACATCCTCACATGTCATCATGCAACCTTAAGTGTGTGTGCTGATGGGGACCACCAACATCCTCACATGTCGTCATGCAACCTTAAGTGTGTGTGCGCGCTGATGAGGACCACCAACATCCTTACATGTCATCATGCAACCTTAAGTATGTGTGCGCGCTGATGTGGACCATCCACTTCCTCACATGTCATCATGCAACCTTAAGTGTGTGTGCTGATGGGGACCATCTACATCCTCACATGTCATCATGCAACCCTAAGTGTGTGTGCTAATCGATGCCATCCATATCCTCACATGTCATCATGTAACCTTAAGTGTGTCTGCTGATGGGGACAGTCCACATCCTTACATGTCATCATGCAACCTTAAGTGTGTGCAGCGACGGGGACCATCCACATACTCACATGTCATCATGCAACCTTAAGTATGTGTGCTGATGGGGACCATCAACATCCTCACATGTCATCAAGCAACCTTAAGTGTGTATGCTGATGGGGACCATCCACATCCTCACATGTAATCATGCAACCTTAAGTGTGTGTGCTGATGGGGACCGTCAACATCCTCACATGTCATCATGCAACATTAAGTGTGTGTGCTGATGGGGACCGTCAACATCCTCACATGTCATCATGCAACATTAAGTGTGTGTGCTGATAGGGACCGTCAACATCCTCACATGTCATCATGCAACCTTAAGTGTGTGCTGATGGGGAACACCAACATCCTTACATGTCATCATGCAACCTTAAGTGTGTGTGCGCGCTGATGAGGACCACCAACATCCTTACATGTCATCCTGCAACCTTAAGTGTATGTGCTGATGGGGACCATTCACATCCTCACATGTCATCATGCAACCTTAAGTGTGTGTGCTGATTGGGACCATCAATATCCTAACATGTCATCATGCAACCTTAAGTGTGTATGCTGATGGGGACCATCGATATCATCACATGTCGTCATGCAACCTTAAGTGTGTGTGCTGATGGGGACCACCAACATCCTCACATGTCGTCAAGCAACCTTAAGTGTGTGTGCGCGCTGATGAGGACCATCAACATCCTTACATTTCATCATGCAACCTTAAGTGTGTGTGCTGATGGGGACCATTCACATCGTCACATGTCATCATGCAACCTTAAGTGTGTGTGCTGATGGGGATCACCAACATCCTCACATGTGGTCATGGAATCTTAAGTATGTGTGCGCGCTGATGAGGACCATCAACATCCTCACATGTCATTATACAACCTTAAGTTTGTGTGCGCGCTGATGGGAACCATCCACATCCTCACATGTCATCATGCAACCTTAAGTGTGTGTGCTGATGGGGACCACCAACATCCTCACATGTCGTCATGCAACCTTAAGTGTGTGTGCGCGCTGATGAGGACCACCAACATCCTTACATGTCATCATGCAACCTTAAGTATGTGTGCGCGCTGATGAGGACCATCCACTTCCTCACATGTCATCATGCAACCTTAAGTGTGTGTGCTGATGGGGACCATCTACATCCTCACATGTCATCATGCAACCCTAAGTGTGTGTGCTAATCGATGCCATCCACATCCTCACATGTCATCATGTAACCTTAAGTGTGTCTGCTGATGGGGACCATCCACATCCTTACATGTCATCATGCAACCTTAAGTGTGTGTGCTGACGGGGACCATCCACATCCTCACATGTCATCATGCAACCTTAAGTATGTGTGCTGATGGGGACCATCAACATCCTCACATGTCATCAAGCAACCTTAAGTGTGTATGCTGATGGGGACTATCCACATCCTCACATGTAATCATGCAACCTTAAGTGTGTGTGCTGATGGGGACCGTCAACATCCTCACATGTCATCATGCAACATTAAGTGTGTGTGCTGATGGGGACCGTCAACATCCTCACATGTCATCATGCAACATTAAGTGTGTGTGCTGATAGGGACCGTCAACATCCTCACATGTCATCATGCAACCTTAAGTGTGTGCTGATGGGGAACACCAACATCCTTACATGTCATCATGCAACCTTAAGTGTGTGTGCTGATGGGGACCACCAACATCCTCACATGTCGTCATGCAACCTTAAGTGTGTGTGCGCGCTGATGAGGACCATCAACATCCTTACATTTCATCATGCAACCTTAAGTGTGTGTGCTGATGGGAACCATCCACATCCTCACATGTCATCATGCAACCTTAAGTGTGTGTGCTGATGGGAACCATCAACATCCTCACATGTCATCATGCAACCTTATGTGTGTGTGATGATGGGTACCACCAACATCCTCACATGTCGTCATGCAACCTTAAGTGTGTGTGCGCGCTGATGAGGACCACCAACATCCTTACATGTCATCATGCAACCTTAAGTATGTGTGCGCGCTGATGAGGACCATCCACTTCCTCACATGTCATCATGCAACCTTAAGTGTGTGTGCTGATGGGGACCATCTACATCCTCACATGTCATCATGCAACCCTAAGTGTGTGTGCTAATCGATGCCATCCACATCCTCACATGTCATCATGTAACCTTAAGTGTGTCCGCTGATGGGGACCATCCACATCCTTACATGTCATCATGCAACCTTAAGTGTGTGTGCTGACGGGGACCATCCACATCCTCACATGTCATCATGCAACCTTAAGTATGTGTGCTGATGGGGACCATCAACATCCTCACATGTCATCAAGCAACCTTAAGTGTGTGTGTGCTGATGGGGACCATCCACATCCTCACATGTAATCATGCAACCTTAAGTGTGTGTGCTGATGGGGACCGTCAACATCCTCACATGTCATCATGCAACATTAAGTGTGTGTGCTGATGGGGACCGTCAACATCCTCACATGTCATCATGCAACATTAAGTGTGTGTGCTGATGGGGACCGTCAACATCCTCACATGTCATCATGCAACCTTAAGTGTGTGTGCTGATGGGGACCACCAACATCCTTACATGTCATCATGCAACCTTAAGTGTGTGTGCGCGCTGATGAGGACCACCAACATCCTTACATGTCATCCTGCAACCTTAAGTGTATTTGCTGATGGTGACCATTCACATCCTCACATGTCATCATGCAACCTTAAGTGTGTGTGCTGATGGGGACCATCAACATCCTCACATGTCATCATGCAACCTTAAGTGTGTATGCTGATGGGAACCATCGATATCATCACATGTCGTCATGCAACCTTAAGTGTGTGTGCTGATGGGGACCACCAACATCCTCAAATGTCGTCATGCAACCTTAAGTGTGTGTGCGCGCTGATGAGGACCATCCACATCTTCACATGTCATCATGCAACCTTAAGTGTGTGTGCTGATGGGGACCATAAACATCGTCACATGTCATCATGCCACCTTAAGTGTGTGTGTGCTGATGGGGACCATCCACATCCTCACATGTCATCATGCAAACCTAAGTGTGTGTGTTGATGGGGACCATCAACATCCTCACATGTCATCATGCAACCTTAAGTGTGTGTGCTAATGGGGACCACCAACATCCTCACACGTCATCATGCAACATTAAGTGTGTGTGCTGATGGGGACCTTCAAGATCCTCATATGTCATCATGGAACCTTAAGTGTGTGCTGATGGGGATCACCAAACCCTTACATGTCATCATGCAACCTTAAGTGTGTATGTGCGCTGATGAGGACCACCAACATCCTTACATGTCATCATGCAACCTTAAGTGTATGTGCTGATGGGGACCATTCACATCCTCACATGTCATCATGCAACCTTAAGTGTGTGTGCTGATGGGAACCATCAACATCCTCACATGTCATCATGCAACCTTATGTGTGTGTGATGATGGGTACCACCAACATCCTCACATGTCGTCATGCAACCTTAAGTGTGTGTGCGCGCTGATGAGGACCACCAACATCCTTACATGTCATCATGCAACCTTAAGTATGTGTGCGCGCTGATGAGGACCATCCACTTCCTCACATGTCATCATGCAACCTTAAGTGTGTGTGCTGATGGGGACCATCTACATCCTCACATGTCATCATGCAACCCTAAGTGTGTGTGCTAATCGATGCCATCCACATCCTCACATGTCATCATGTAACCTTAAGTGTGTCTGCTGATGGGGACCATCCACATCCTTACATGTCATCATGCAACCTTAAGTGTGTGTGCTCACGGGGACCATCCATATCCTCACATGTCATTATGCAACCTTAAGTATGTGTGCTGATGGGGACCATCAACATCCTCACATGTCATCAAGCAACCTTAAGTGTGTATGCTGATGGGGACCATCCACATCCTCACATGTAATCATGCAACCTTAAGTGTGTGTGCTGATGGGGACCGTCAACATCCTCACATGTCATCATGCAACATTAAGTGTGTGTGCTGATGGGGACCGTCAACATCCTCACATGTCATCATGCAACATTAAGTGTGTGTGCTGATGGGGACCGTCAACATCCTCACATGTCATCATGCAACCTTAAGTGTGTGTGCTGATGGGGACCACCAACATCCTTACATGTCATCATGCAACCTTAAGTGTGTGTGCGCGCTGATGAGGACCACCAACATCCTTACATGTCATCCTGCAACCTTGAGTGTATGTGCTGATGGTGACCATTCACATCCTCACATGTCATCATGCAACCTTAAGTGTGTGTGCTGATTGGGACCATCAATATCCTAACATGTCATCATGCAACCTTAAGTGTGTGTGCTGATGGGGACCATCAACATCCTCACATGTCATCATGCAACCTTAAGTGTGTATGCTGATGGGGACCATCGATATCATCACATGTCGTCATGCAACCTTAAGTGTGTGTGCTGATGGGGACCACCAACATCCTCACATGTCGTCATGCAACCTTAAGTGTGTGTGCGCGCTGATGAGGACCATCCACATCTTCACATGTCATCATGCAACCTTAAGTGTGTGTGCTGATGGGGACCATCCACATCGTCACATGTCATCATGCAACCTTAAGTGTGTGTGTGCTGATGGGGACCATCCACATCCTCACATGTCATCATGCAAACCTAAGTGTGTGTGTTGATGGGGACCATCAACATCCTCACATGTCATCATGCAACCTTAAGTGTGTGTGCTAATGGGGACCACCAACATCCTCACACGTCATCATGCAACATTAAGTGTGTGTGCTGATGGGGACCATCAAGATCCTCACATGTCATCATGGAACCTTAAGTGTGTGCTGATGGGGACCACCAAACCCTTACATGTCATCATGCAACCTTAAGTGTGTGTGTGCGCTGATGAGGACCACCAACATCCTTACATGTCATCATGCAACCTTAAGTGAATGTGCTGATGGGGACCATCCACATCCTCACATGTCATAATGCAACCTTAAGTGTGTGTGCTGATGGGGACTATCCACATCTTCACATGTCATCATGCAACCTTAAGTGTGTGTGCTGATGGGGACCATCCACATCCTCACATGGCATTATGCAACCTTAAGTGTTTGTGCTGATGTGGACCATCAACATCCTCACATGTCATCATGCCACCTTAAGTGTTTGTGCTGATGGGGAGCATCAACATCCTCACATGTCATCATGAAACCTTAAGTGTTTTTGCTGATGGGGACTATCAACAGCCTTACATGTCATCATGGAACCTTAAGTATGTGTGCGCGCTGATGAGGACCATCAACATCCTCACATGTCATTATACAACCTTAAGTTTGTGTGCGCGCTGATGGGAACCATCCACATCCTCACATGTCATCATGCAACCTTAAGTGTGTGTGCTGATGGGGACCATCAACATCCTCACATGTCATCATGCAACCTTAAGTGTGTCTGCTGATGGGGACCACCAACATCCTCACATGTCATCATGCAACCTTAAGTGTGTGTGCTGATGGGGACCATCAACATCCTCACATGTCATCATGCAACCTTAAGTGTGTATGGTGATGGGGACCATCCATATCATCACATGTCGTCATGCAACCTTAAGTGTGTGTGCTGATGGGGACCATCCATATCATCACATGTCGTCATGCAACCTTAAGTGTGTGCTGATGGGGACCACCAACATCCTCACATGTCATCATGCAACCTTAAGTGTGTGTGCTGATGGGGACCATCAACATCCTCACATGTCATCATGCAACCTTAAGTGTGTGTGCGCGCTGATGAGGACCATCCACATCCTCACATGTCATCATGCAACCTTAAGTGTGTGTGTGCGCTGATGAGGACCATCAACATCCTTACATGTCATAATGCAACCTTAAGTGTATGTGCTGATGGGGACCATCCACATCCTCACATGTCATAATGCAACCTTAAGTGTGTGTGCTGATGAGGACCATCCACATCCTCACATGTCATCATGCAACCTTAAGTGTGTGTGCTGATGGGGACCATCCACATCCTCACATGGCATTATGCAACCTTAAGTGTGTCTGCTGATGGGGACCACCAACATCCTCACATGTCATCATGCATACTTAAGTGTGTGTGCTGATGGGGACCATCAACATCCTCAAATGTCATCATGCAACTATAAGTATGTGTGCGCGCTAATGGGGACCAACAATATCGTCACATGTCATCATGCTACCTTAAGTGTGTGTGCTGATGCGGACCATCCACATCCTCACATGTCATTATGCAACCTTAAGTGTGTGTGCTGACGGGGACCATCCACATCTTCACATGTCATCATGCAACCTTAAGTGTGTGTGTTGATGGGGACCACAAACATCCTTACATGTCATCATGCAACCCTAAGTTTGTGTGCTGATGGGGACCATCCACATCCTCACATGTCATCATTCAATCCTAAGTGTGTTTGTTGATGGGGACCATCAACATCCTCACATATCATTATGCAACCTTAAGTGTGTGTGCTGATGGGGACCATTGACATCCTTACATGTCATCATGCAACCTTAAGTATGTTTGCTGATGGGGACCACCAACATCCATATATATCATCATGCAACCTTAAGTGTGTGTGCGCGCTGATGAGGACCACCAACATCCTTACATGTCATCATGGAACCTTAAGTGTATGTGCTGACTGGGACCATCCACATCCTCACATGTCATCATGCAACCTTAAGTGTGTGTGCTGATGGGGACCATCAACATCCTCACATGTCATCATACAACCTTAAGTGTGTATGCTGATGGGGACCATCCATATCATCACATGTCGTCATCCAACCTTAAGTGTGTTTGCTGATGGGGACCATCCATATCATCACATGTCGTCATGCAACCTTAAATGTGTGTGCTGATGGGGACCATCAACATCCTCACATGTCATCATGCAAACTTAAGTGTGTATTCTGATGGGGACCATCCATATCATCACATGTCGTCATGCAACCTTAAGTGTGTGTGCTGATGGGGACCATCCATATCATCACATGTCGTCATGCAACCTTAAGTGTGTGTGCTGATGGGGACCATCCATATCATCACATGTCGTCATGCAACCTTAAGTGTGTGTGCTGATGGGGACCATCCATATCATCACATGTCGTCATGCAACCTCAAGTGTGTGTGCTGATGGGGACCACCAACATCCTCACATATCATCATGCAACCTTAAGTGTGTGTGCGCGCTGATGAGGACCATCAACATCCTTACATGTCATCATGCAACCTTAAGTATGTGTGCGCGCGATGATGACACGACTGGCAAACGTAGTCAGCAGATGTCTCTTATATTTTGTCTGCTTTTTGACTTCATGATTGCACGTCTATCCTGGGCTGTCTGGATACGGAGGTTCTCACTGAATTCAACGCCGTCTGTGACCACGGTCTTTCACGTTTAACGATTTTGAGCCAGGCCCTAACAGGTGGAAATGTATATTTGACGGTACTTAAGAGACTCCTTCATGCTGTTTTTGAAATGCTTTTTTGGACGTCCTTGTGAGCGTTCTCCTTCACTCAGTTCGCTATACAGGAGCCTATTTTGGAATCCTTCAGCTTGACATCTCAAATGAGATTTTTGCAAAAGTGCATGAATACTTTGCATGTTGGCTCTAGACAGCACGACAATGTCTTTGATATGGTCTTCCAGCGTATATTATGTTTGCGTTTCAGACAGTTCATGTGAAAATGATTTAATCTCCTGGCGTTACCAGTGTAGACAGTCCAGCTCTCACACGCTTAGAGAAGGTATTGTGCTACAAACTTGTACCATACCTATCTCTTCTATAGCACGCTATGGGTGTAGTTTCCCAAACCCATTAACCCATATCTTTTCTGAAGCCTTTGCTCATTCACTACCTTAATCTCCAGAGTTCGTTCAAGAAGTTCTTAATCCTAAACTTACTTGTATATTGCTTAGTGTTTGTATTGTGCGAGTGTTTTTAATGTACTCGCCAAAGCGATCGTTCACAGTTCACTTGTACACATTAGCTAGACTCGGAGCGTTAGTTCGCTTTCACCTCTTACAAAACAAAGATTGAGAGCTTGTCACCAAGTCTATCCTCACAAACGAGATCTTAGAACTTGACACCAAAACTACCCTCATCAACGAGGTCTCCGAACTGGACACCAAAACTACCCTCATCAACGAGGTCTCCGAACTGGACACCAAAACTACCCTTATCAACGAGGTCTCCGAACTGGACACCAAAACTACCCTTATCAACGAGGTCTCCGAACTGGACACCAAAACTACCATTATCAACGAGGTCTCCGAACTGGACACCAAAACTACCCTTATCAACGAGGTCTCCGAACTGGACACCAAAACTACCCTTATCAACGAGGTCTCTGAACTGGACACCAAAACTACCCTTATCAACGAGGTCTCTGAACTGGACACCAAAACTACCGTTATCAACGAGGTCTCCGAACTGGACACCAAGGCTTTCCTCATTAATGGGATTTCATATAGCCAGCGATCTTCAAGCAAAAGTAATTCCTGCAATCTCTATGAGCAAACTTGATGTAGTTGTAATACATGGATATACAACCCCAAGCCCGAGGGCATGACACCACCTGCCACATTAGTTTTCCTTGCGGAATGTACTCAACATATGTGGGGACTATAACTGGAGACCTACAAATTGCGACATAATTTGAAACACTGTGCAATTGGAACGTAAGTTAGCATTATCGTTGCTAAGGACTTCGAGAGTGTCCTGCCGTTAGTATCGTGGTGTATACAAGCCACATTTCTTCATATTGGCGTTCCAATGATGTTTGTTGCACTAGTGATAGCGTCAAAGAGGAACATCGCTCTTTTATCTGTGTTTTAAAAGCATTTAAGTGACGCAATCTATCGAAATTCGTTGGTGAATGAATGTTCATTACGTTGATGCATGCTTGTAACTCCAGCAAGTGTGTGTGTGGAGTAGGAAGTTCCCAGATGATGTGAGTTCTATTACAGACTGTTCTCGCTTTCAGAAGGAGGTTTTCTTTTCAGGCTTCTCGAAATCAACTTATTAACTCGGTGTTCAATCCGCCACCACCTATCTAAATCGGTGTTCAACCCGCGACAATCTAACTCATCATTTAACCCGCGACTACCTAACTAACTAGACGTTCAACCCTCGACCACCTAATTAACTCGCCGTTCAACCCACGACCACATAACTAGCTCGACGTTCATCCCACGACCACCTAATTAACTCGTAGTTCAACCCGTGACCACTTTGCTGATTCGGCGTTCAACTTACGACCACATAACTAACTCGGTGTTCAACCAACGACCACATAACTAACTTAGTGATCAACCAACGACCACATAACTAACTTGCCGTTCATCTAAAGCCACATAACTAAGTTGGCGTTCAACTATCGACCACATAACTAACTTGGCGTTCAACCCACGACCACATAACTAAATTGGCGTTCAACCGCGGTTACCTAACTCGGCATTTAACCCACGACCACCTATCTAACTCGGTGTTCAACTCCCGACTACATAACTAACTCGGCGTTGAACCAGCGACCACATAACTAACTTTGCGTTCAACCCGTGACAACATAACTAGGTCGGCGTTTAACCCACGAGCACCTAACTATCTCGGCCTCTTGTCTAACTCGGCGACCAATGGGCGCGCACCCACCTAAGACAGTATTTGACCTGCGGCCACGCACCTAAAACACCGTTCAGTCCGCTTTCACCACCAAAATTCACACTCGGTCCTCGACTACCCACCTACGATTGGATTAATCCGACGACCACCTACCTAAGACAGCGTTCGGCGCGAGACTACCAACCTTAGATAGGATTCCTTCTACGCCCACTCACCTGAGATAGCGTTCAACCCGCGACCGCCCACTTAAGATGATTATGATGTTCGTACATCACATGTAATAAAGGCCACTCTCTCTGCTCAGCTGCGTGAACAGTCTTTTCTCTTCATGCGTTGTGATTTGGATTTAGGTGAGGAAGAACTGCGCCTTTTGTCAACATCACTCTGTTGTCTTGAGCTACCTTTGGCCAGTTGCAAGATTTTGTCCAGACGAATGGAGATAGCACAGAAGGTAGATTTTTCCTCAGGATTTACTCCGAAGCTGTTCCCGTAAACAGGTATCCCGCAAAGCAGCGAAGGGGGGATGCCATCAGTCGTTATGAATCTTGCCTTTCCCATAACCGCAAGAGGTAGTAGGGACATCACTGAGCGTGTGAGTGATGTGTTGAGCATATTTCCCGGACGACGTGTTTTGGTCCAATATAGTCACGTATCTACTTTCACAGTAACAGAAAAACCGACACTGTCTGCAGCTAGGGCGGAGGTTGCCAATCTCGTAAAGTCCAGCCGTGTGCACTAGACCGTGAAATGCGACATACGTTCAGCCGTAGTACTAATTCATATAGCCGATGTCCAGGTCAGGATAATCGGAGGGAAGAAAACATAAAAAAATGAACGAATTAACCAGTCCAAATAGAAAACAGCGACACGTTTCCGTGAACACAGGTGTAAGTCGTTGACTAGTTTGAATTACAGGAAAATCCGTGACCTGGTGACCTTCATAATGAACTAAGGCACCAGAGAAATATTAGACCCGCAGCCGGTACGGCGCTATCTTTGCTGCTCATATAAAATACCACATAAGATACCATTCATTCAACGATCCCTCACTCTAAGACAACATTCAGCCCGCGACCTCGCAACCAAAAGATAGCATTCATCCAACGACAACCCACATAAGACAACGTTCAGCCCATGACCTCTCATCCAAGACAGCATTCATCCAACGACGACCCACATAAAACAGCATTCGGCCCTCTACCGCCATTCAAACTCGGCGTTTGGCCCGCGACCAACCGTCTAATTAGACCCAGAAGTCAAAATAGTTTTCACCTGTCATTTGTAATGTAATTCTGTTGGACGTTGATGTGTGTTCAGTAAAGGTGTGCTTTCTTAGAGCGAGGCGCAACTCTTTCGTTTCCACAACAGCCATTGTCTTTAGTGTTGTTTCACTGGCCTGGAGTAGCTTCCATAGACAGCTTCCAACATACGCCTATCTTAGGCAAGCCACATTGATTCCATTTGGACGTGTTGTCGCAAATGGATTTAATGAATTCAATTGACGTCATAGTGGCGTCACCGTGTTTCGAGAAAAGGGGAGGGGAGCGTAGGAGGGGGGTATTCAAACACAGGATGCGATACAACAACACCAATTCGGAACGTGTAATATAAGATATTAATGTGTGTCAGTGGCGTCACCCCTTTCTGCGGCCTAGAAAAATAATCGCTGGAATACTAGATGTTTAAAGTTCCATTTCGATACTTGACCCACTTGTTTGAGAAGGGCCCTTCGCGACAGAGACAAGAACACCCTCACTTAAACACAGAGAGCATTTTTGTAAGTGACGGTTAGCAGTCTAACTCATCTTGCATAGAATGCTCTCGAGCCATACAAATTCCCACCCCGATAGCGGGATTCTGGAATTATAGTTACGTGGAAAAATCTACCAGGTGTGTTCAAGTGAAACCGGACCAAACTGCAATAAGTGAGCATACGTACGATGCGCATAATGACGTCTCTTCTGGCGTAATAGCACATACCTGCCGTCATAGTTGTTTAAAGATGGACGTGAGTTGACGAAAGATCTTCCGGGACCAGGTCAGGCGTATATTGTTGCGTCAGCTTACGTCCTTCTTTGAACATCGTTGTCCAGTTCTTGACTGTTGTCTTCGACACACTTTTGTCACCATACAGTTCCTGCATTCTGCGATGAATGTCAATTGGTCGATATCCTTCAGCTGTTAGAAACCGAATCAACGCTCGCTGATCAACTCTGGACGGATTCCATATCACACTCGCGCCATGTTTCATCGGTCTGCTGAGGAAACTATGAGTCGGAGGATAATGCAAACTTGGTTGTTATGGGCTGTTTACACCAGAAGTGACATCATCGTGCGCATCGTACGTTCACTCGTTGCAGTTTGGTCCGGTTTCATAAACGGACCATCTGAGTAACAAAAGAGAAGAATTGGAGGTGATTGAATACAAGTTTAAAAGGTAATCAAAGGCAATGATCAATTAGACTATAACAAGTTTTACAATGTACACCCGGCTACAAAAAACACGAGAGTACAGCTGCAAATTAAATGAAGAAACTGGTTGCATACATTCCCTGCAAGTAGCAGGATTTTCGGAGAATGGAATGTGTTGTGTCGTAGTTTACTGCGATTGTGGCACCTTTCGGTCCGACATAACCGACTTCAGCAGGCATTTTTTGAGTACCGGGTGAGCCTTCCCTCTTCTATCCCTTCTCCTGAACCAGTCTGCTCTATTGTAGCATGTTTATCCAGGATCATGACGTAGAGGTGGAGAAGGATCTTGGCAGCCAGTGATTCACAGCTGGCTCCTTGCTTTTGGGTCAGCGAACCACATCTGGTCATGACCCTACTCTACCTCGAAGCGCCAGCCCTAGAAACAGGTTGCACTAGTGTAGTCTGGTTCAGAGAATAAGCATCGCAGAGAGAAGGCACATGCGGTATCCAAAAACCTCAGCTGGAATAGGCTGTGTTGATCGAAAGGCGCAGAATTCGCAGCTTTGCTGTAAACTATGACACATCGTCCTTTTTTGTACATTCGCCGACAAAGATAGAGACATCAACTTTAGAAAAGTCTCGCCTGTCATCTGCAGGGTGGTTTCATAGCAAAAGTTGTTAACGCGATGATGTTGCCAGCCCCATTTACAACCCTTTTACGGTAGACAAGACAGAAAATTGGTCTATTTTGTTTGTTGACTCGTATTATCGATAACAAGGTGAATAACTAGTTCTCCTTGGATCATAATGAGAAATAGCTAGGCACCGCTAGCCGCAAAGGTGGGTATGTGTGTGTGCCTGTGAGTACTCATTTATTGTAGCGACCCTCCTTATTGTTCGTATGTATGTGTGAGTGTATGTGTGTGTCGTGTGAGTGTTTGTGTGTGTGTCGTGTGACATATATAGAATTTCAATCTGAGCAGAGTGACCGTTGGAGCACGATGTTCATCTTATGACACCAACCTATCAATAATGACGAACATTTTTTAGATGTAAATCAAAATTAACACTCAAACATTAACACTCAAATATTAAAACTCTATTAACACTCAAACATTAACACTCAAATATTAAAACTCTATTAACACTCAAATATTGACACTCAAATATTAAAACTCAAACATTAACACTCAAATATTAAAACTCAAATATTAACACTCAAATATTAAAACTAAAACATTAACACTCAAATATTACAACTCAAATATTAACACTCAAACATTAACACTCAAATATTAACACTCAAATATTAAAACTCTATTAACACTCAAACATTAACACTCAAATATTAAAACTCTATTAACACTCAAATATTGACACTCAAATATTAAAACTCAAACATTAACACTCAAATATTAAAACTCAAATATTAACACTCAAATATTAAAACTCAAACATTAACACTCAAATATTACAACTCAAATATTAACACTCAAACATTAACACTCAAATATTAACACTCAAATATTAAAACTCAAACATTAACACTCAAATATTTACACTCAAATGTTAACACTCAAATATTAACAATCAAATATTAAAACTCTATTAACACTCCAATATTAAAACTCAAATATTAACACTCAAATATTAACACTCAAATATTAAAACTCAAACATTAACACTCAAATATTAACACTCAAATATTAACACTCAATTTTTAGATTCCCATGTCACTCTCGCCGACTTTGTATTGTACAATTCATCAAATGAAAAAAAATCTAAAAATCCTTGAAAGGTTATCATCGCACAACTTAAAACGAAATAAAGAAAGGTCCTTCAAGCCCGGATTCGAGCCAACGACATAATGATTTATAAATGTTGCATTACCAACTGAGCTATTGCGAGTCATACATATTTTTCTGGATCAGCTGTACTTTAATGTTTATGAGACAGTGTTGCTTAGGGGGGAAACGTGGTATCACAATCCTAACGCATAAGGTAAGAATCTCTCTGTGTTCAGTTTGACAGGCACGGAAATTTCTCTCGGTACAATAGCTTTTTCCGCGTACGTAAAGTAATGCAGTGTGCGATAGGTTGCCATTACTTTCGCGGAGGAGCGATCACACCGAGAGCAACCGTTTCTGCCAAACTGGACATGCGCGTGATTCGAACCGGGTACGTTGGGATCATGAAACTAATACTTCCCCTCTAGCCACGCAGCCACCTTATATGTATATTTATATTCCAATGTTAAAGGTAAATATACATTTCAATACTAAACAAATCTTAATGCATAAGCTATTTAACATGGGGGAAACTATGGCAGAATACTAGCAAAACACACAAGTGAACATTTCGAGAACCTGTATTTCGTCCCTGGCAGTATACCGTTGCAAAACATGGACAATTACCCAAACTTCAAAGAAAAGAATCGAGTCCTTCGAGTCGAAATTTTTAAAGAAATATAACTGAGAATGCTATGGACCGAAAAAAAAGACGGCAGACATTACATATTCGTATACAACATTCACGTTGTTGTGATTTGTTCCTCAGGTGAGAGCGACAACGAGCTGGGCGTATATATCTTCTTCTTCTTCATCGTACGCAGTCAGACATCAACCTTTATTTTTTCGAAAAAAGCAGCGGTCATCCTGAGGCTGTCGACACTGCCATAGAGCTTGTCTAGTGTTGCCAATGGTGATGGCCACATCTGCTCTTTCTGATCCTCGTATGTCGGGCAGTTTTGCAGCAAATGCTCAGCAGTCATTTTCCCGGTACCACACGGGCATTCGTCAGTGACACCTATCTTCAATTTGTTGAATAGGTGGTACCTCATTCTATTGTGGCCAGTGCGAAGACTGAAGACCACGACCTGCTCTCTTCTGTTCAACTTGTAATATGCATCGTTTTTGGTGTAGCCAGTATGTTCGGTTTCCCATTTGGTCATGTATCTAGCTCTAATAAGCCGTTTTGACTCTTCGTATGTCATACTAGTATCTGGTTGTAGTAGTTTTGCACCTTCTTTTGCCAGTCTGTCTGCCTCCTCGTTGCCTTGGATGTTGCAGTGGGATGGAACCCACTGTACCACTACCCTTTTTGGTGCGGACTGCTGGCATAGTTGACAGAGTACTGCTCTTAAATCATTAGGGCGTATATATGAACAGTATGCAATGGGTGAGAACGATTTATCATTTTAACACTCAATTTGTAAATTCACATTTCACCTTCACACACTTTGTGTTGCCCAATTCTTGAAATGAAAAATTATAAAATTATTGCTGCTTCAAATATTACACATTAGCATACGTAGAAATATCATGTAAAATAACGCACATTAGGGAAACTGGCGAAGGATTGTAGCGCAGTAGCGAAGCGTGATGATAATTTTATGGTAAGCTGAGTCATTAACATAATGGGGCACACTTAACGATGTCGAAAAAAAATCTTGAAATGTACTTCGTGTTTGTGCTGACTGAAGTAGTTGAGACCCATGCTGTCGACGTACTTCTGCATATTTGTCTACGTTTTCTTGTAAATTAGCTCTAAGAGTCTTTGCTTCATTTCTGACATTTAAACACTCTCAGTCACGGAAGGCCGATATCATTTCACCGCTAGTTGGTTGTGAGGAAAAAGTAGCGCCGTAATGACCGTCTCCTAGCTACCAATTGACCTGATCCCTACGCTGTGTTAGACTATACGCATTAAGTTTACTTGTCCAATAGTAACTGATCAATTTACTTTACGGCTTCGCGCATTTGCTTACATGTCCCTACGCTAAAACAAAAATGACCGTTACAATTTTAATTTTAATATATTTCAAATCTGTTGTATGCAAAGGAGTGTTTTCTCTTATTCTTGGCTTATCCTGTGTTTTCTAACGCCTCGCAACTGGTAGCGGGGAGGTGAGGGTGAAGAGGAGTACATGAAATTAGGCCCTAAAAGTGTAATACTTACCTAACTATCCCAGACAGTGCCGGATAATACTGATAGTATATTTAGCTACTAGTATTTTTTTCTCTTCATTTGTAATCACGTGTTGATATTGTAGTGGGTGTTTGTGCTGAATGTGATATGTCGGGTCGACTTTTTTGAGCCACGATAAACTAATTGCTTGCTGCAATGAATGCAGACAGTTTTGTTTCTATCCTTGGCCGTACCATCTGAATTTAACTTGAAAACAAAATGCTCGCTTAACTTCCCATGCAAACGTCGAAGTATATCCGTATCCGCCACTTGTACACCTATTATTATAAAGTAAAGCGATTAATCCAACAAAACAAAATTAATCGATCAAGCATTACCAAAAAAAAAAATGTTACTCAAACAATTCATTAAATTAATTGTTAAATCACTCAGTCCTATTACACACACACCTGCACACGCACGCACACACACACGTGCACACACACACGCACACACACACACACACGTGCACACACACACGTGCACACACACGCACACACATACACACGCCTACACACACACACACCTGCACACACACACACGCACACACACACACCCACACACACACGCACGCACACACACACACCCACACACACACACCTACACGCATACACACTTATATGTATGTATATAAAAGGTAAAGGCTGCCGTCCATTGCAGACGATGATGGCATTATTTATATGTATATATATGTAATAGGTAAATATATATACTCTAAGGATCTGCAGCATTCTTCTGTAAAACCCCATCTCCGTTGCTTCCAAAGATCTGTGCTCTTGTTGCTTGCTGATTGTCCATGATTGACTGCCATAAGTCAATACTAGTTCCACGTAGCCTCCGATGACTCTCTTTCCCAGTGCACGCAACAAGTATTTGTTGCACAAGATTCCCTTCATGGTCTGGAAGACCGATTTTGCTTGGGCTATTCAGTATTTTATTTCGCAATTACGTCTTCCTTTGATGTTATGTAAGTACCCAGGTATTTAAAGGTGTTAACTTGTCTCAATTTGGTCACCGTCACTTTGACGCAGCATATGCATACCGACATTAAATATATTTTCTTTGTCATTCTCTTTGATATAACTATATGGTAATCACCAACGGACCTATATAACTTCCACTCTGATCCTTCTCTGAACGTGCACGTCGTGTCGTTCTTAGTGACCAGATTAACCTCAGCTACAATACATCAACTTCCTTATTCTAACTTGCAAATGTAATATAATATCGTGTTCCTCTATTATTAGAAAGCTTTATTACAATTGACTGAAAGAGCAATACGTATTTGGCCAAGTCTCTCAGTAACACGTTGTTGTAGCATGTGTGACGTTGGTGCAAATCTTTCACAATAGAACTTAAATCTACAAGTCTGTTGTTCGCCTGGCTGAAAGGATATATCGCCAAGTGCTTACAGTGCAGTGTTGTATTCCGTCGGTTGTACCACAAAAGATTAGTATTAGTTATTTTAATTTCCAATTTTTATAATACAGTATAACGTAATCAAAGCCTGGCAGGTTACACACCCGATTATAATAACGATTGTGATAAACCAATACACGCTCTACAAACTGAGTTTTTTTTAAAGTGGATATTTATTACATGATTTACAACACATATTTGGGACAATGCATAGAACATATTATCCACATCATCATCTGGTTGGTCCGTTCTAAGACTGGTTGTAAGTCTACCTGAGCATGTCTCTCCATTAGACCCTTTTCTTTAGTTGGTTAGTTGTTGTTTATTTTGCGTTCGCCATTTCTCTATTCCTTAAGACGGTGTGCGTTGCACTATGTTTTTATTTTGTGACTGTAGACCCGGTGCATCCGACTTCAGCACTCACTTTATGTAAGGGTCTACTTCCTCTTGCATTTTCTAAGGGTTTGCTTCCCCGGGGTAATGGTCGGTGGTGTGATTGAAGAGCGAACTGAGCACCTTCGGGTTGTGAGCCGAGTCATTTAACAACCAGTCCAAGTCGTCCCCTAGACTGATTGTATGGCTGTCTGAGCATATAAGAAAACTCGTAGATATCCTCAGATCACGCCAAACCCGTATTGATCACATCTTTATAAATATGAAACTTAGCAGATTCTTTGTGGAGGGCAGATTATTCAATGGAGAAGCTGATCGTCAGACCACAATCTAATGATTACCAAAGCAAAACTTGAACTACGAATCAATATGAAAACTGTATCTACTTACCTACCTACCTACCTACCTACCTACCTATCTGTCTATCTATCTATCTATCTATCTATCTATCTATCTATCTATCTATCTATCTATCTATCTATCTATCTATCTATCTATCTATCTATCTATCTATCTATCTATCTATCTATCTGTCTATCTGTCTGTCTGTCTATCTATCTATATATATATATCCATCTATCTATCTTTCTGTCTGTCTGTCTGTCTATCTGTCTGTCTGTCTGTCTGTCTGTCTGTCTGTCTATCTATCTATCTATGGAAAATAGCTAGACAAGTTTGAGAGAACAACATACGATTATGGTTTGAATAAAAATGAACGCCAGAACAAAGCATGGATAGCCTCAAAATGCTTATATCTTGAAGAGAGGCAAACCAAAAAAAGTGGCTTTACTAAACAGCAACACTATAGGCACCGAAGCTAAACCACAGAAATATTACACAGATGTAAACAAAAAATTAAAAAAGAGCCTTCAAGTAGACAAAAGGAACAGCATGTATTGTCTGGCAACGGACGCCGGCGAACGTGCAGCTAAAAGACACGTGAAAGGTCTAAATGACTTACAATAAACCTGTCAGATAATTACTAACTACAAAGCAAGCGAATAAAAGACAAACTGGAAAGAAGGATAATACATTTTGAAGAACAGAAGAAAATAAGGTCGGAATACTTTGAAGAACTGCTTCTAACTAGACCACAACCTGTCGACCCATCTAACATTTTACCTGCTGAAGAAGACCTCACAATTTATTGTGATGAGACGGGTAAAAAAAAATGAGATGAAAGAAACAATTAAACTTCTAAAGAATAGAAACGCTGCAGAGCGTGATGAGATACCAACTGAAGTTATTAAAGTAGCCATTGAGGCATCTAATAATATGCTTTACAGTTTTACTTGAAGAGTACATCCAGAAAGTACTCCAAATAAGCGAAAGGTATCTGGTTGCGCTGCCAAAAAAGAAACGAAAAAGAAGAACAGACGATCTACATAATTGTAAAAACTACAGAACAATTCTGCTATTGTCAGTGCCAATTAAAGTGTTAAACGGAGCTATATTTGAAAGACCTACAAAAGCTGTGGATATCAAGTTAAGAGACCGACATGCAGGATTCAGACAATACAAATGATGTGCATTCCACATATCCGTAATGCGTATAATTGTAGAGCAGTCATTAGAATGGAATTCAAGTCAGTACATCGACTTTGTTGACTATGAAACTTTGACAGCTTGGGTATGGATACACATTCTGGATACCGCTAAGACATTACAGGATCCCGTAAAGTTCACCAGCATAATGAAGCAGACGTGTGCAGATCATTTTTTGTGCGTGGGATGACTCGCATAATTATTTAACCTTAAATCGGGTGTTCTTCGCTACCGCTTCTGTAACTTTCTCTGTTTCTGCTGGCAACTGATTGGATTACAACCGAATTCAGAAATATAATTAAGTTAACTTTATTGAAATAACTAATAGTTTGACTTTGCAGGCGACACATAGGACTCCTTTCTCATATAATCATTAATTAATAAAAACGTTCCGTTCTCTGTGGAGCAAATGGCTTGAACAAAGACGTGCCAGGTCAGCTAATGCTGACCTGTCTGCATGTGTTGAATGTATGTGCACGGTGCAGCATAAAGTGTTTGTTGATTTGAAGGAGGCGTTTGATAGTATAACGCGCTGTGCGCAACCATGAGGAGGTATACAATCAACGGAAATCTTACACAGGCCCTTGAGCATCCGTATTGTAATGCGTCAGGTGAAGTTTTTGTGAAATAAGGTGGATGGGGGAGTGGGGTGGTTGTCAGAGTGGGGGAAATTGGTTTTGCACATGGGTTGGTGTGAGACCGGGTTGTACTATGGCTAGCATTAGATAGGCCGTCTTACTCACCGGTAAAATCTTTTGAGACATCACATTCCACCGCCGACTAAATAACGGAACTCATATTGTGTCAATGTTTATTAATCAATACATGCTCCACAGAGAGAAATAAAACAAATTCACGGTACAAAACACAACAAATCACTGTTGAGCGTGATCCTTTCACAGAATCCTGCCATGAAACCAGCTGCATATCCATCTTTGTTTCCCAAATACAATTTTATAGTTGCACTAATAGTTGACACTTGTAAGTTCCGTTATTTGGCCAGCCTTGGAATGTTACGTTTGAAAGGGATTTCTCCGTGAGTCAGGCCTGTATCTACAGTTGGTTGTGGTTGCACAGTCTTCACAATAAGGCCTATATCTACAGTTGGCTATGGTTGCACAGTCTCCCCAATAAGGCCTGTATCTACAGTTGGTTGTGGTTGCACAGTCTTCACAATAAGGCCTATATCTACAGTTGGCTATGGTTGCACAGTCTCCCCAATAAGGCCTGTATCTACAGTTGGTTGTGGTTGCACAGTCTTCACAATAAGGCCTATATCTACAGTTGGCTATGGTTGCACAGTCTCCCCAATAAGGCCTGTATCTACAGTTGGTTGTGGTTGCACAGTCTCCCCAATAAGGCCTGTATCTACAGTTGGTTGTGGTTGCACAGTCTCCCCAATAAGGCCTGTATCTACAGTTGGTTGTGGTTGCACAGTCTCCCCAATAAGGCCTGTATCTACAGTTGGCTTTGGTTGCACAGTCTTCACAATAAGGCCTGTATCTACAGTTGGTTGTGGTTGCACAGTCTCCCCAATAAGGCCTGTATCTACAGTTGGCTTTGGTTGCACAGTCTCCCCAATAAGGCCTGTATCTACAGTTGGTTGTGGTTGCACAGTCTCCACAGTAAAGCCTGTATCTACAGTTGGTTGTGGTTGCACAGTCTCTCCAATAAGGCCTGTATCTACAGTTGGCTATGGTTGCACAGTCTCCACAATAAGGCCTGTATCTACAGTTGACTATGGTTGCACAGTCTCCCCAATAAGGCCTGTTTCTACAGTTGGTTGTGGTTGCACAGTCTCCCCAATAAGGCATGTATCTACATTTGGCTATGGTTGCACAGTCTCACCAATAAGGCCTGTATCTACATTTGGCTATGGTTGCACAGTCTCCCCAATAATGCCTGTATCTACATTTGGCTATGGTTGCACAGTCTCCCCAATAAGGCCTGTATCTACATTTGCCTGTGGTTGCACAGTCTCCCCAATAAGGCCTGTATCTACAGTTGGCTATGGTTGCACAGTCTCCCCAGTAAGGCCTGTACTACAGTTGGTTGTGGTTGCACAGTCTCCCCAATACTTTTCAACATATTCGTTCAGGGAATTAAGAGTGAGGCCCTTGGAGATCATTTTGGTACTGTCAAGATAGGGGACCGAACGAAGATCAGATTAATGAGTACATTAGTCCTGTCAATATTCTTCTATGCTTGTGAGACATGGACAATTACAGCTCACCTGCACCGAGAGATATAAATCTTTGAGATGAGATGTTTCCAAAGACTTTTAAATGTCACATACAAAGACCGAGCTACAAATGAGAGAATACGAGAAACATTTACAAAAGCAATAGAGCCTTTTGAAGACCTCTTGGCAACAATAAAAAAAGGGAAACTTATTTGGCAAGGCCACGTATTGAAATCAAACGATCTTGCAAATACAATCCTCCACGGAAAGGTGCAAGGCAGACGATGAAGAGGTAGTCCCAAAAAGAGGTGGGAGGACAACATAAAAGAATGTACCAATCTCTGACCAGAATAGGCACAGGCAGCGGCCACTGACAGAGAGGGGTGAGGTGGGATTTTGTGGGGATGTCTTCTTGGGTGCCCCAACGACCTCACCGGTAACGGGATGCCCTCCCCTGAGCTGAGCATAAGGTTTACAAAGGATGAGACAGCCGGCTCCATGTCCATTTCGTCTTAGTTGCATCTTACGACACTCCTGGCAGGTTACAGTGCTACTATCCTTTGCTCCATATACGAGTTCCAATAACACACGGACGATTCGAGTTCTCCCGCTACAAACAATGTTTACATAACTTAGTCATGTGTTGTGTGTTATTAAGAAATGCTTTTTCTCGAATTTTTATTGAGCTACTAATCATATTACTCTCGAAATCTGAACTTAAAAATAGATTTAGACATGTTGATACACAAGAAGAGGCCGTAGTTCATTGGCTTGGACTTAAAATTACATTAAGTAAACAGATCGGGTAACGAATACTGAGATTAGAAGCGAACGTAAACAAATGTGCATATCTTATTCTCCTTTCTTCTTCTTCTTTTTCTTCTTCTGTCCGGTCATGGTTCCGTGTCCATGGTTTTGGAATGAGCTTAATCCATTCCTAGTCTTGAAAAAAACAAAAAATAAGCTCGTATTTATCATTCAGATTGTCGTTCAGCTGGTCTGAGATAAGCCCTGATTTACTGTTTACAGTAGACAACACACACATTGTCTTTGAAATGAAGAGTAAGTCTTTAGTAATGTAATGGTCCTGAACGGGGAAATGACAATAACATGTATCTAAACTTAACTTAACGTCTTTATACTGGTTTAGAAATATCTGCAGAGTTCAAGTTCTTTTATTCCACTAGACCTAGAAATAACTATGTATATACAATCTATTCTTGAATGCATTTATTGACCGTGACTCCATTATTTCATGTGGCAACGCATTCCAAGCATTTATCGCTCTCTGACTGAACAAATATTTCCTCGTATCTAATCTAGACCTTCCTTTAGTTAATTTATAGCTGTACCATCTTGTTCTTGCATGCGATTGTATTTTGAAAAAACTTTCCATAGTCTAATTTATCATTGCCGCGAATTATCTTATAAACATGTATTAAATCACCTAAAATTCTTCTCTTTTCTATACACTGTAGGCCGGTTTTTCTCTTTCCTCGTAAGTAAAATACCGGAATTCCACTATCAATTTCGTTTTGCAGAAAAATAGATTTTGATGAATAAACAAATCAGTTGCCATCGCTGCATTCACCATAACGCGTCATATCTCACCCGTCTGCTCTACGCGCAAGAAACCCAGCGTTATTGCATTGTATGAAAATTAAAACGCTGATGACAGTGATAAAGTCGCTGTTTGTAAGCGAAGTCTTGTAAGATCAGCAAGTCATTTGTGCGTCTCCGATTAAGCATTCTTCATACATACAGCACAGGTGACACATGTAGTTTATAGCCAGCAGTATTGATGCCTAGAAACTGTAAAGTATGCAGATAACGTTTTGAAGGTAGAATAGAATCATCAGTCCAATAGTAAAAATGGCGTATGAACTTTATTTCGGAAGAAATATTGACGACCAGGACAAGTTGCCCCACACATATGCTGATGCACGCGTGCAACAAAATGTCCGAAAAGGCTGAAAATTGAACATGTAACGATGTCATTTGTTGTTCCTCTGGTGTGGAGAGAGTCAAGCACTCAAGTAAGTGACTTTTAGTTCTACATGGCTCTACATGATACTACAGGGAATCTAAGTGGACAGAAGCCTACCAGAATATACAATTTGGTTCCCGATCAGTTCCGTAAGAAGGAGGATTTTCTGTTAATAAATCTCCGAAGTGGTGTTCAGCAGAGCTCCAACACTGTTCACAATCTTCTTTGCTCTGTTAATGAAGCACACATTTGCTAATGCAAATGAGGTAATCTACCTTCACGATAAGTCAGATCTCTCGCATGGCTTAAAGCCAAAACGAAGATTGGGGGGGGGGGGGGGGGGAATCCATTATGAATTTGGTTTCGTTGATGATGGAATTGTTACTCACAGTCAGCAAGCACTTCAGAGGTTGATAGATCGCTTCTCCCAGACCTACACCGATTTTGGTCTCACAATAAGTTTCACAATAAGTCGTAAACTCTTAGCATCGATAATTATGAACTGGCATCTGTGCATCAATTCACATACCTGGGGTCTCTCATCAGCGTCAATCTTAATCTAGACCCAAAAAAAGACAGTCGCATTGGCAAAGCTGTTGCTACATTTGCTGGCCTCACAACGGGTGTTTGGAAAAACTAGAAACTGACAAACCAAGGCCATGGCGTACAATGCAAGTGTCGTCAACACACTCCTGTATGGTAGCGAGGCTTGAGCAACCTATACCAAAGAAGAGCACAGGCGTAGTACCTTGCATCAACGCCCCTGCGATCCATTCTTTGAATTACTTTGGGAGACCTATCGATAAATGCAGAGGTGCACTTTCACACATGTCTTTCGAACATGTACACTTTCCCTAGGCAGCGAAGACTACAATGGCTTGGGCATGCTCGTTGCATGGACGATGGTCGCGTTACCAAAGATATCCCCTATGGACAGTTGGCAGATTGCAGAAGTGCAGTTGGCCGATAGCAGTCGAGGTTCAAAGACGTGTATAAGCGTGATATGAAGGCCCTGGACATGAGTCTGACATCCTGGGCAGACGAAGCTGCAGACCGATCCAAGTGGAAATGTATGCCGAAGAGCTACGTCACGCTTGGTGAAGAGAAGCTCTTGTTACACAGAGAAGTGAAAAGACAACACAGAGAAGTGAAAAGACAACACAGAGAAGTGAAAAGACAACACAGAGAAGTGAAAAGACAACACAGAGAAGTGAAAAGACAACACAGAGAAGTGAAAAGACAACACAGAGAAGTGAAAAGACAACACAGAGACGTGAAAAGACAATACAGAGACGTGAAAAGACAACATAGAGAAGTGAAAAGACAACACAGAGAAGTGAAAAGACAACACAGAGACGTGAAAAGACAATACAGAGACGTGAAAAGACAACATAGAGAAGTGAAAAGACAACACAGAGAAGTGAGAAGACAACACAGAGACGCGAAAAGACAACACATAGACATGAAAAGACAACACAGTACGTGAAAAGACAACACAGAGACGTGAAAAGACAACATAGAGAAGTGAAAAGACATAAAAAAAGCTAAGTATATGTGTCTTGTTTACCACTCGAAGTAATATAATCCTATAGTCAGTCATGACTGAGAGGGACTACTTCACTATACTATTTACACACACACCCACAACCCCACCCACCCACACACACACACCCACAAGCCCACCCATACACACCCATACCCACACACCCACCTACACCCACCCACACACACACCCACACACACACACACAACCTCACACGCACACCCATATATATATGGATGGCTTACCAATCAGTAAAAAATGGCACCAGTCAGCATGGTGGGACAAAAACAGTCATGCAATTTATGTGAACACATCTAAACTAGGCCCTAATGCACCATTATTTTCACATAACAATGCGTACCAAACCAACATAAATTGAATTACTTCCCCATTATGTCTATTTCTTCTTAAGAAGGGAAATGCATTACGGTCAGGGACAAGGCATGTGTGTCCTTGAACAGTCTTCGTAGTTTTAGCCCTGTAGTATCATTTGTCGATGGGTTTAGTAGACTTAAATTGTGACAGTAGAGGTCTATTTAGATTCGCAATCTTAAACTAGCTTATGTACAATCTATTCGAACCGTAATATCATTAATAATCGTGCCAGAGTTCATATTTTGAAACGATTAAAAACTGATTTTTTTTTTGCTCGACGAGCAAGAAAGGTTACTTGTCCCTGACGACGCTAGTCAGGGACAAGTAACCTTTCTTGCTCATCGAGCAAAATAAAATCTGTTTTCATGGCAGCCTGGCTAACGAGGTGAGAGATCGACGTGATCTCCGTAGTAGTGAGCGACACGCAGATGAAGCCAAGCATAACACAACCGCCTGGAGGACCCCGTCATCAGCACGTTCGGGATGTGAGGAAAGCTACTACAACCCATCACTTAACGTCCTTTTCAGGGCGCACAAAAGATTAACCTACTCATTGTGGACATTCGCAAACAACAACCTCCAAGCGGTGATCCTGGATAACAGGCTGCAACATAGCGAACTGAACTTAACCAGAAGTGATCGAATGGGGGAAAGTTAACCGGGCACCCAAAAATGCCTGCTGAAGTCGGATTTGTCGGAGCAAAAGGTGCAAATATCACATCACGCTGTAAACTACGATACAACGCATTCCTTTCTCCGGACAACATCCTGCTGCTTGCAAAGCCCTTTTCGTGGCTTGCTATCGGGAGATTGAGAACGTTCTGGGCTTGCTAGTGGGAGATTGAGAACGTTCTGGGCTTGCTAGTCAGAGATTGAAAACGAAATAAGCAGAAGAAAAAGAAAGAAGAATGTACGGACGACCAACAAAAATCCGGACCGTGGTTCATGTCGGTACGACCGCTCCGCCAGTTGACCCAGCCGTAAATATGTACCTGACGTAAAAGTTGGAAAGCGTAAAAACAGTAAGGAAGTGAACTAGCCACCCCACATCACATAGGCTACACCTTAGTTCCGGAAGTGGGGGGCGATCAAGTCAAACCTGGACTTCTTTTTAAGAAAAACATGTTTATTTTCAAGCAGTCAAAATGCTATTTATTTTTCCATATAATTTCCTGCAATGTTCCTACACGTATGCCAACGTTTATGTAAAGTTTGAAAAGCTTCAGGTGTAGAAAAATGTGTCAGTATGTCTAAACCGATCCAGGACAGCCTGTTTCACTTCGTCAGCAGTGCTGAGATGCTTCAGGTCAGGTCAGGTCAGGTCATCCCGTAACCGGTGAGGTCGTTGGGGCACACATGAAGACATCCTCACAACACCCCGCCACCCTTCTCTGTCAGCGGCCGCTGCCTGTGCCTCTTCTGGTCGGAGATTGGTCCATTCTTTTATGTTGTCCTCCCACCTCTTTGTGGGACGGCCTCTTCGTCGTCTGCCTTGCACTTTTCCGTGGAGGATTGTATTTGCAAGACCATTTGATCTCGATATGTGACCGTACCAAGCGAGTTTCCTTCTTTTGACAGTTGCCAAGAGGTTTTGAAAAGGCCCTATTCCTGTTGTAATTCTATCTCGTATTTCCTCATTTGTAACTCGATCTTTGTACGTGACGTTTAAAAGTCTTTGGAAACCTCTCATCTCCAAGGCCTGTATCCTTTGCTGAAGGTAACTGCATTAATCTGATTTTCGTGCAAAGTGCTAACCGTTATCTTGCCAGATTTTGTTAAGCCGTGCAAGCGCCACTATTGTGTGTGCTTTTCTGGCCAACACCTCACATTTTGATCCTTCATCACTGACACTCGACCACGGATATTTAAAACGGTCAACGACTTCGAGTTCCTGACCGTTAGCTTGTATTCTGCTGTTGAAGCTCTCGGCGTTGTTGGTCATTAATTTTGTCTTTCCAGCGTTTATCTCCATACCATAGTCAAGAGCTGTTTTATCGAGTCTTCTGACCCTTTCCTGGAGTTCATTTTCTGAACCTGCCAAACCGTCGATAGCATCTGCAAAACGAAGGTTGGTAATCGTTCGACCCCTATCTTGATAGTACCAACCTGACCTCCAAGTGATGAGATGCTTACCTTCCATGAATTCTTTTAGGGATCCAAACATGTGGAAATCGCTTGGAGCAAGGTTTGGGATGTAAGGTGGATGTGCCAATACCTCCCAGACTAGTTACTGCAAGTGCACATTGTGCGGTGAACCGTATGAGCTCGAGCGTTCTCTTGTAGGAACAGTGCGCCCTTTGTGATCAAGCCAGGTATTGTTTGTCTACAGACGGGTATGCACATCACTCAAAATGCGCATGTACTGTTGACTGTTGATAGTGCAACCACGGGGAAGAAAATCAAAATGAACGATGTCAAATTGTTTCAGAAAACACTCGCCCTCACTTTACCTGCAGACCCAATTGTCTTCATTTTGTTCTTGGTTTGTGGTGATTGCGCATGCTTCCACTACTTAGATACATGCTTCGATTCAGGAGTATAATGACGCGTCCAGGTTTCGTCACATGTAATGACGCGTCCAGGTTTCGTCACATGTAATGACGCGTCCAGTTTTCGTCACATGTAATGACGCGTCCAGTTTTTTGTCACATGTAATGACGCGTCCAGTTTTCGTCACTTGTAATGACGCGTCCAGTTTTTGTCACATGTAATTAAACCATCCAAAAAGTCATGCCTTTCCATTTCAAAACGTTCCTTCAATTCAGTGCAGGCTTGAACTCTTCTCTGCCGGTCCAAAGCGGAAAGCTGCCTTGGCACCCAACGTGCACTAATCTTCCTAATGCAAATGTTCATGAAAAATAGTGCTAACCATACTCAGAGAAAAATCTGACTCTAGTGCAACTTCGCAAGTGGTTATACGTCGTTTTTTTTCTTTAGGATAACGCGTTCCACAATCTGAATATTCACAGGAATGACTGTGGTCGGTTGAGAGCCACCACGACCGGGCTCACCACTCACGGATGTACGGCTTTCTATAAAACGTTTACACCATTAAGATGTCCTACTGAGGCTGAGTGTTTCACCACCGCATTGTGATTGTAGTCTTCTGTATATTTCCGCAGGTTTCGCTCCTTCTTTCACAAGAAACGTCATCACAACACGTTGTTCCATGCAAGCACTAACAGTGTTGTCCGCCATTTTTATTTATCTGTCACGTAACTGGTACATAGCAAGTGGGCCACCTAGCAGTAATAGGACAGAAGTGCTCGTAGCTAATGATAGCAGTTCCTTCACCCATTCAGATAGAACTGGAACAAAAAATCCCGCTTTGATTTGAACGCCTCTCGTACATGAAGAGTTATCTTCATCGCCCGATGGCAACCGTTGCCACGCGGCTGATGTTGAACTTGACATTTATGAACAATTTCAACATTTTCGTCATTTTCTGTGCAAAGCTTGCACAGTACTGCTCCACCCAATGCACTACCGTACCAACACACAACGTGCTCAAATCGCGGAGTGGAACGTAAGCAGTGAAGCTCAGAGAAAGCGCAATAACTCAACTATTCCGAATCGACCCTTATGTGTCCCACGCGAGGTAGGGATTATCGCGTCAGGACAGAACTTGCAGCCATTGACGATAAGTCATTGAACATAAGTCTGATGCTGTCGTTATCAGCACTTGCTATTAGACAACTATTATTATAATCTATTTTTTTGACTTACCTCCTTCTCTCTCTCTCTGTCTCTGTCTGTCTGTCTCTCTCTCTCTCTTTCTCTCTCTCTCTTTCTCTGCCTCACTCTGCAACGTCTGGGTAGCAGAGAGTTTAGAACACTAGCATATTATGGTAGATGTACTGGGTTCAATCCAGGATCTCCACATTCGCCAATCTACCAATTTGTAAATGGACGACGGCATGAATGGTACTGATTACCGGATAAACAATAGGGCTGTGGCATAGATTCACTAACGCTTCATCCCCGACGTCAGCGTCTACGATTTGATTACTTTTTGTTTATGATACGATTTGGGTTGGACTATTGTGTGTAGTTGGTCATTGTGTGTAGATGGTCATTGTGTGTAGATGGTCATTGTGTGTAGCTGGTCATTGTGTGTAGCTGGTCATTGTGTGTAGCTGGTCATTGTGTGTAGATGGTCATTGTGTGTAGATGGTCATTGTGTGTAGATGGTCATTGTGTGTAGTTGGTCATTGTGTGAAGCTGGTCATTGTGTGTAGCTGGTCATTGTGTGTAGATGGTCATTGTGTGTAGATGGTCATTATGTGTAGATGGTCATTGTGTGTAGTTGATCATTGTGTGTAGTTGGTCATTGTGTGTAGTTGGCCACTGTGTGTAGCGGGCCGCTGTGTGTAGTTGGTCATTGTGTGGAGCGGGCCGCTGTGTGTAGTTGGTCATTGTGTGTAGTTGGCCACTGTGTGTAGCGGGCCGCTGTGTGTAGTTGGCCACTGTGTGTAGCGGGCCGCTGTGTGTAGCGGTCGCTGTGTGTAGCGGGCCGCTGTGTGTAGTTGGTCATTGTGTGTAGTTGGTCATTGTGTGTTGTTGGTCATTGTGTGTAGTTGGCCACTGTGTGTAGCGGGCCGCTGTGTGTAGTTGGTCATTGTGTGTAGTTGGCCACTGTGTGTAGTTGGCCACTGTGTGTAGCGGGCCGCTGTGTGTAGTTGGTCATTGTGTGTAGTTGGCCACTGTGTGTAGCGGGCCGCTGTGTGTAGTTGGTCATTGTGTGTAGTTGGCCGCTGTGTGTAGCGGGCCGTTGTATGTAGCTGGCCATTGTGTGTAGTTGGTCATTGTGTGTAGCGGGCAGCTGTGTGTAGCGGGCCGCTGTGTGTAGCGGGCCGCTGTATGTAGCTGGTCATTGTGTGTAGCGGGCCGCTGTGTGTAGTTAGCCACTGTGTGTAGCGGGCCGCTGTGTGTAGTTGGTCATTGTGTGTAGCGGGCCGCTGTGTGTAGTTGGTCATTGTGTGTAGCGGGCCGCTGTGTGTAGTTGGCCACTGTGTGTAGCGGGCCGCTGTGTGTAGCGGGCCGCTGTGTGTAGTTGGTCATTGTGTGTAGCGGGCCGCTGTGTGTAGCTGGCCGCTGTGTGTAGTTGGTCATTGTGTGTAGCGGGCCATTGTGTGAAGTGAGCCATTGTGTGTAGTTGGTCATTGTGTGTAGCGGGCCATTGTGTGTAGCGGGCCATTGTGTGTAGTTGGTCATTGTGTGTAGCGGGCCGCTGTGTGTAGCTGGTCATTGTGTGTATCTGGTCATTGTGTGTAGCGGGCCGCTGTGTGTAGCTGGTCATTGTGTGTAGTTGGTCATTGTGTGTAGCTGGTCATTGTGTGTAGCTGGTCATTGTGTGTAGCTGGTCATTGTGTGTAGTTGGCCATTGTGTGTAGTTGGCCATTGTGTGTAGCTGGTCATTGTGTGTAGCTGGTAATTGTGTGTAGATGGTCATTGTGTGTAGATGGTCGCTGTGTGTAGATGGCCATTGTGTGTAGCTGGCCGCTGTATGTAGTTGGTCGCTGTATTTAACTGAGACTATTGTGTTTAGCTAGTCACTGTGTGTCGCTGGCCACCGTGTAGCTGACCATTGCGTGTCATGAAGAACATCAGAAGATGAAGGACAAGAAATAGAAATTTGGAAATACATGTAAACGCATATAGTTATGTAATGTTAGAATATAATAAGGTATAGTTCTTCCCTGGGATGTACAGTCGTCTGCTTTACGTAGTCGCACCTCTTCTATCCTGGAGTAAGGAGATTTGCCAGAAAGGTCGACAGGCTATTCTATCCGCTGTCTTCGTCTTAGCCTAGTCCACAATCTCTTATAGACTGTTTTATGTTGCCATCCCTAGCTTTAGGTGTCCTCCGGATCTGGCTTCTATCTCATTGCTTTCACTGACTGATGTACGAGCCAATCATCTTTCATTCTCCTGACAGGGCCAAATCACCGAGTTGAGATTCCTGAATTTGGGCTATAAGGGCACAACTTCGAGATCTTGTGTATTATGAACCGTCTCGTCTTGTTGGTCGAGTGGTCCACCGGGGTCTATGTGTATGACAAGGACACGAATAGCACCCCTGCCCCACAGAGTGCATGTTGTAAGAGGCGACTAACTGTGGAACATGGCATAACACCGGTTATGGTTAGGTGGTTTGTTAAGAGCAGCATACATGACGCATAATAGGTTGCGGGTCTACTTTGCTCTAGTGTTTGAGTCTGTTAAGATGGACTCACACTTCAGTTAACCACCCTCCATAGTGGAATAATAAGCTGCGCAACCCTAGCCCGATAAGCAGGAAATTCTCCCCCTGGCTACATCCACGTGGGAGTATGCTCCTGTAGAAATACAGGTCGACTAAGACTAAGACAGACTCATCTTGTTGCTTGGATCACCTTCCTTTAGAGCTGACTTTTCTGGATTATTTGATACACATGACTCACATCCGAAACTGGTACATATGGAGTGGTATACATTCATCTTAATTTCTCTGACTTATTTCTCATCTGTTAAAGAGCACTCAATTTATAGTTATGATCTGCATGTTAGAATGCTCATTACTAAAATAAACGTGCAAAACGACTGACACATTTAAGATTCATTACTGACTTAAATAAACACGCAGCCATGAAAGAAGAAAAACATAAATATACTTGCTAGTTTTCGTATTCATAACAGGGCAGAATTTACAAGAACGCCAACAGAAGTGTTGGTGACAAGCTTGCGGCATTCTCACCCCGCCGTGCGAACTCTCTCCCTGCAGGTCTGTTGAGCGAGGTGTTTCGCTACCGTCAGGATTCAGAAACATTTCTTGAAGGGTGAAAACGGTGTGTTTCCTTTAACGTACGAGGTTAAGTTTACACAGTCAATTTGTATCGGGCGATATTATTTATGATTAGCGTTTTGTAATGAGAACCTGGACAGAGAATATGGAACCGGGTATCTCTCTATTAAACACACAGGCTGGATTGCGCGCGAACTGGTCTTACTCGGAACTCGAGCAAAAAATCCCCTTTTACCCATAAACCCCTGCGCTCACTGCGAAGAAGCAGAAACAAAATGGCACAGCTACGGAGCAGTATGTCACGAAGGGGCTCAAAAAATTATCAAGAAAAGGAGGTAGACGAAACTGAGAATAATGGATACATTCAAATTTTGGTAAAGCCGTTAGAGCAAGGCAGCAACATTTATTTCTTGAAGTGGCTAGGCGTAAGTAAGGGAAGTTTCAGTGCTCAACAACTTGGAGTGTGTTACGGTGCTACTGCTATCGCTAGCAGTGTGTTGTTGTATCAGCTTTTGCGTTGTGATGTGGGGATCTTATTTCAGCGCTTATGTTCGCTCGTTGTTCCTATGTTTAGCATACTCTCTGCTTTTTATTGGTTATCGCTGTATTTTCGTCGAACGTGGAGCAATACAAGTATTTATTTATTATTTTGTTCTTGTTACGTGGGCGAGATATTTGCTCAAATGTTTCTCCGAGATTGGGGTGAAGTTACCAGCACAGCTGACGATGAAGCAACAGAGAAAGGAAGGACAGACAGCGGAGATGCAAGTGATATCTCGTCTTCTGCTTTATTATCAAACTACACAACTCAACCTCTAGTCATAGTGTGTGTGTTATTGTTCATAAGCGTAGCTAGTGTGTTTTCGAGTTTAGAAACTAGCCACAGTGCTGGTGTCATTTTGCTAGTGAGCTTCACAAGGTTTCTAGCGTGTTCGTCGCTACAAAATGTTCCCTTCAGCTTACGCCCTTTCGTCGCATACTCGTGTGGATTTGCAGGAAATATTGTCGCAAAGTATATGGAGACCGTTCTGAAACCTCAGATTCAAAGCTTCACAACACAGGATGGAAAGATCCCTGTCATAAAACGACGAAGATCAAGTTCATCAAGCGCACAAGTTTTCTCTGCTCACAGGTCAGCCCGTAGGACTTCACTGCCTGCCCTTATTCAGAAAAGTCAGGTAAGTCAATTGAATATCATTTTACTAATCGTCTCATTTCACTTTATCATGGGATAATTATGTTTATTTAATTAAATTCCTTATCCGTTTCTAAGGCTGTGCATTATTTATTATATTTCTATTATTTTATGAACTATCTAAATGATTACATTTCTTCATCTATTAATATTTCTTTCAATTTTACATTGCTGATGTTGTCTTCCTCTTTTGCTTGTCTTACTCCTGATCATTTTTATTTTAGTGATTTATCTGCAAAAAATAATTGAAATTTAGACTAGTTCTTTTGTGTACCTTATCAAGTATATCTCCCTCTCTTTCCCACACACCCAGCTGACCCAAGCAGTGCCATAATTTATTACATTATATTTCTAGCTCTATAGATATAAATTTTGTTTTTTTCGACTGATGTTTCATCATTCAATATGGGTGGTGTACAGTAATAAAAGTATGGATTGATTGTTATTTTCAGTAATTATAAATATTCATTAGGCAATAGTACTCCAGCCTTTGATTGTATATGGCTTTATGTTATTTGAAGCTGATTAAAATGATCATTAAAAAAAAAGTATTACTTCACTTAAATGTTTGCTGCTCTTAATATTAAGTATTAAGTGGTTTAACTGCTTCTACCTGCTGGATATAAACACACACTATGTTGAACATTCTAGCAAATGTGCAAACCAGGGAAGTATTTAAGCAGAGTTCATTCGTTATCAGTAAATTCAAATCACCTTGCGATCACTTTGACAGACCAGATATGTTGGGGTTCTTTCCTGGTAGGACCTCTTTTCCAAGTCGACCCAGCTGTAAATGAGCACCTGATAAAGTCAGGGACAAATGTCAGATCCACCGTGGGAGCTGTGGAGTTCATGCTCTGTCATCAATACTTTCAACAATAAGAGGGACTGAGCATATGTGGGGATGTCAAAGTGCACTGAAGTCGTTTCTATGAGCCATTTTCCATTTTATTTTTGTTGCCCATTTATATAAAACATGTTAACCTGTAACGAAATGTATTGTGGGGCTGAAATTCACAAAAAGGTGGACCGAATATTTTCTTATTCACATAGGAATTACAAACAATTTATCTTTAAGATCCAAGGCAAAATCTCTCAATATCCTTAAAACTGTTGACCATTATATGCTGCCTGGTGGATAGACCAGACTGGTATTTTGAATAATACAACTTATCCGTACATTGCAAAGCAGAATATTATTAATACTGTGTGTCATCTCAGTACTTGTCTTCTATTTACTGGGGTTTTCATTTTGCAATGTATTAAATTGTTATACAATTTGTCTGGCATTCTTCACAGTGAGCTGTGCTATGATATGTCTCCACTTAATTGTTCCTTGCTGATGAAAGAATATAGCCTACAGTGCCTTGTATGTCAAGTCATAATGAGCAACTAAAGAGAATTGTGCATAGGGCTGGCAACCTCAGCTTGTGAAAGTGAATTGCTGCAAAAGTACCACTTCAAGAATTTAGGTACACACTTTGCTTGATACAGGCTTCCTGTAAAGTGGTTCGTGTCAAAGGTGGGCTAATGCTATGTATGGTGCAATAAGACATCTTTTTTTCTGTAGTATAAATAATAAATGATAAACTTTATAGTTGACAGGGAATAGTTGTTATAGATAGATAGTAGTTGATATGGAGAGGGAATATTCATGTTACCAAAGAAGGAAAGCTTACGTCTTCTGTTTCAAGTTTGCTGGATATTGTAATAATATTGCACATCACAGCATTACAAAAACTCCACAAACAGCATTACAGCATTGCAAAAACTCACAAGCAACATTTAGACATACATCACAGCATTGCAAAAACTCACAAGCAACATTTAGACATACATCACAGCATTGCAAAAACTCACAAGCAACATTTAGAGATACATCACAGCATTGCAAAAACTCACAAGCAACATTTAGACATACATCACAGCATTGCAAAAACTCACAAGCAGCATTAAGGCAATTCTTTTGTGACTAATTGTTTCTGTCTGTCTTGATGACACTGGGTCCTATTATTGTGGCGAAATTAATGGATCCTCTATACCAGTGTTTCCCAACCATTTTTCACCTGCCGACCAGGGAAAAGAGGACCGCTCAGGCAGATGAAAGCCATTAGTTATGTTTAAATCGCCGCAGTAACTTTTTAACGAACAAGTAGGACATTTCTGGGAATCGGCATGAGTCCTCAGCCCAGCGTTTGGGAAACACTTTAAACCCTATTGTGCACTTAATAAAAAATTACTTAGGAGAATTGTGCATATAGCTGCAACCGTGGCATGTTAAAGTAAATGCTATGCTATACAATCTATCACCATGAGCACACAAAATGTAGGATTCCTGCATTGTCATCTCATGCACCTATTGTAATGATAAGGGCAGAAACGTTGACAAGGATTTCTACTTAGCCATTTTGAGTTAAGGAAAAAACATGCATAATTACTAAGTTTATTTACTACCAAGGTATGTATAAACTAAAAGTGAAATAGTGATTTAATATCTTGGTCATATGGTAGAAATGCAATTAATCAAATCTGATTCTGTCGCCATCTTTACTTACGATGACCAGCTATTATTAACTTGATAAGCGACTTTAGGATTGTCAAGGCATCAGTTGAATAGCATGAGTGTGTTCATGGATTTTTTGGTGGTTTTAATAAAAAAAGTTGTTCATATTCAGTTGATATGATAATTTATACAGAATATCTCTTCTTGTCTCTCTGCATTAGTACCTTGGGGCCACAACAGGAAGCTTGCTCCATATCATGTGTATGCTTTTTCTGTATGTGACTTGTGTCACAGTTCATTTAAGTGTCTGGTTCCCCTTGGAGCATAGAGCCGCAACAGATACTGTATATCTGTTTATATTCAATGCCGTTTTCTTGCCCCTCGAGATCACGATTGAACTGAATTCCTCCTTGATTGTTTGCCACAAGGTGTTCCTTGGCCTCCCCACTTGTCTCTTACCCTGTGGGTTCCAATTCAGCACATGTACAATTATACTAAGAATATACTGCCCATCCCCAATTTCCTGCTGTATTGGTTGTTGCCATGTTCTTTCCCACATATCTGTTATTTGCTATTACTTCTGACACGAAGTATGCGATGAAGAAACTTGTTAACAAAAGTCTGCAGTCTGGATGTGATACCCTTGGTCAAATGTCATGTTAAACAGCCTAATCTTATTTTGCAGTTTCATATCTGGCGAAAAGAGCTGAAAACAAATCTGACCTTGTTAGTGCTACCGTAAACACCTTAGTTTGTTCCTCTATATCAATCTGACTTTTTTGTGTAACACTTTGGTGTACTTTATTTGAGTTAGTAAGCCCATGAATAACCCTCCTTAGTTACCTTTTACAACATGCTTAGTTGGGAGCAGTGTGTCTTTTTTTTCCCTCAATAGAGGACTCGGATCTATACAGGGTGAACTTAACCAGAGATGCAATGTAATGTCACCAAGACACTTGAAGGCAGAGTGGTGAAAGAAAGAATGTATTCTTATCTTTGTGGTTAGAGATTAGTCTGTGTGCTATCAGTTTTATCAAAGATCCATTGCTGTTCTTGAGTGTCTGTCTGTGCTTTATGTAGGGCTTCTCCAGACCTATCTCTTACATGAGCAGAGGGTGCAATCTTGTATAAACTCCCATGTACCCCCTGTGTCTGAATGCTAGTCTGGAATACTAATGTCAATAATAATGGTCACAGTTTTTTTGTACCAAATTTATGTCTATGGCGCTGAAAGTTAGTTAATGTTTGTAAATCTTAAAAACCTTTCCACTATAGCAGTGAAAGTATTTGGTTATATTTGTAGTTGTAGATTAGTGTGCATTATGTTAGTGTTATCAGTTTGTGGTTTTCATTTTCGACTGTCTTTCTGTTTTTTTTGAGGTATGTCGTTTCTTTGGTCAATTTGTGTATGAATATCAAACCAGAAAGGCACAGGAGATCCAACTGATTAGGGCATGTGTTTTCCATAAGGGAGCAACATATAGGTACGGGGCATGGACATTAGATAAAAACATTGCAAAAAAAGGTATCTTTCGAAATGAAGTGTTACTGAAGGATATTGAAAATACTTTAGACGGAGAAGAAGTCAAATAGAGGCATTTTAAACAACTAGGAATAGAAGAAAAACTAGCTTATAAATAATATCAGAAGGCAGGAGTTGAATTAGAATTATTTCGGTCATCTGAAAAGACTTGAAGAGGCAGATAGTGGAGGGCACAGTGCCTGAGAAAAGGTTAAGAGGTCGTCCAAGAAGAAGATTATACCAGAACTGTTTTAATCGAGATGTGTTCAGAACTGCTGTGATGGAGACGACGTTGTGGACAGAATATGTAACATGACATGACAAATCAAACAAGTTTTATTGACTCAGAACATTGCAACAGAGTTGTTTACTTAATTTATGTCCTTAACAGATGTTGAAATTAAGTTAATTAATATAGGAAGAGATAGTCAAACTGTATAAATCATTAGTTATACCTAGATTGGAGTACTATGTACAGGTGTGGGGGTCCTTATCATAGAGGGGATATAAACATGCTGGAAAGAATACAAAAAAGAGCGACAAAGCTAATAGTGGGATTCCAGAATTACGTTTATGAGGAAAGACTCAGAAAAACCAACCTACAGTTTCTATAAAAGAGAAGAATTCCAGGTGACTTAATACAGGTGATCAGAGGAATGGATAAATTAGACGATAACACGTTTTTTTTCAAAATACAACCACCCACAATAACAAGAGGGCATAGCTACAAGTTGATTGAGGAGAGGTCAAGATTAGATATTAGGAAATATTTTTATAGTCAGAGAGTGCTGAAGGCTTGGAGGTAGGGACGGGACAATTAATGCATTTAAGAATAAATGGGTGCGCATAGCTTTTAGAGTAAGTAAAGTCTTCTAAACCCGAATAAAGACGTTAGGTTAAGTTAATATTGACATACGTTGTAAGTCTGTGTCTGACAGATGTTGAAATTAAGTTAATTAATATTGACATCTGGTGTAAGTCTGTTGACACATAGTGAAACAAATTGATGTCATCAGTGCTGCATTGTCATTCTAGTGTTCTGCTAGTTGTATTAAGCAATCCATATCTAGATTGGGAATATATGGATATAGGAATAATATACAATACGATCGTTCTTCGTATTTCCTCCCTCCGTGACCGTAATGCCTGATGGTCTCTTTAAAGAGAAACAACAATCACGCCCGCCCCACAACTGTCCGTTGTAGTGTCACAACTTTGATTCACGATTTTCAGTTATCTAAGGCAGATCATTTTAGCTTTTATTTCTGGAGTTCATGTCAATGCAGTTCTGGTGATGGTGTCTGGTTATTTTCTTAGAATGTAGCCTATCTAATTCCAGGTTTTAATGGTGCTCGCGTCTTCTTGACTGTTTCAGGCAAGCAACTCTCGGTTTTTGTTAGGTCAACAAATTATGAATCTTCCTTATGCAGGTTGTTGTTGTTGTTGTTATTGAATGACCATGATGAGTATCTTTACCCTTCTGTGCGACCTCAAAAAGCGTTCTGTGGCCGGTTGCAGTAGCAATCCTTATATCCCGAGCGTGCTTATGAAGGTGAACCGGGTTCCTCCAGGCGGTTGTGCTATGCTTGGCTTCATGTGTATGTCACTCACTACTCCGGGAATAACGTGTATGAAACACAGCCTGTTTCTAGGGAGAACTGCACAGAAGTCAGGTCGGGTCTTGGTCAGTATGTTCACCTGACCCTGGCTAACATAATCTGATTAGTATATTTTGCCTGTCTGGATGTTAGTCTCCTGTTCCCTAGTTGTATTAAGTGGTGTATATCTAGATTGGGTATCCCTATAGGATAGAAAACTCTCCGACCCAAGGACTTGAACACAAAGTCTGTTAAATAGACTAAACATTCTGTCCAATTGTGGAGTAGCTATCTGGGTTTGAAATAAAGATATAGAAAGAATACCCCATATTTGATCATACAGAAATAAAAGAGTGAATAACTCAGTTTGGCCTTATTCTTGGTTTCGTTTTTTCATACAAAGCATATGTCAGTTGTAGCTATAACTTTTTGCGTACCTGTATGCAAACACTTACATACTCTCATGTATTGGTGAATTCTATAGCGTGTGGTATTTCGTGATCATGTTACCAGCAGAGTGTGCGTACATATTTATATGCCTTCGACGACGTCATATGGGGGTGACAGTTGTTCTCTTCTTTCCTCTCATGGACAGAACACGGGTGAATAAGGATATACAACTTGTATATTGTTGCGCAAATATAATTCTTGTGTTATTGGGTCCAAATGATCAGATCGTTGTCAGATGTTAGGGCCTGCTGGGATTGTGGGCAGGAAGAACGCACTGCAGAGAACATATATAGAATTACGAGCAAGAATTAATGGGTAGAGTGCTATTTTAATCAGTGAACCTTAGATATGGCTGTTTGAAATTGCACCAGCAAATGTATTATATGTAAATACTATGAATGGAAATAGGACCGGTGAATCTTTTGGTAAGAGTTCCCATGATATCTGGTTAGCGAGCTCAGTGTTCAGTGTCGAGCACGTGAAAAATTCCTTGGCAGTTCGAAATCTAAAACGAGCTTAACGGCCCCTTCCCGAACAACAGTCAAATAGCAAATCTACCCAAATGATTTGTACCTATAAAACAAGTCAAAGGGATTGTGCAAGAATACGCAGAAAATACTTGGAATCAACAGGGGTTACTCCATGGATGTATATAGAAATGTAGGTACAATCAATGTAATAAAATTAGGAATATAACAAATCATATTTCAGCAATAAGCAAATATATAGCCATGTAGAAGTAAACAAATGCATTAAATAAAATAATGTATTTCCATTGTCATGGGGACTAAATTAAGCATGCAATAATTCATCACAAAAGGCAGCTGCAACGTTCACAGTAAAAAACAAAATGTAAATGTACAGTTAATTTAATTTCTCATGTGTGCATAATTAGCAAAATAAACACGTGAACAGGGAATTACTGTCAATTACTTTATCAATTGTTATGTTGTAGGCTTGTCCAACATGTTATGAACTACGAGAGAGGACAGACCCACCCAAACCAATGCAGACGAGTTTACTGCTCAATGTTGTAGGCTTGTCCGACATATTATGAACTACCAGAGAGGACAGACCCACCCAAACCAATGCAGACGAGTTTACTGCTCAATGTTGTAGGCTTGTCCAACATATTATGAACTACCAGAGAGGACAGACCCACCCAAATCAATGCAGACGAGTTTACTGCTCAATGTTGTAGGCTTGTCCAACATATTATGAACTACCAGAGAGGACAGACCCACCCAAACCAATGCAGACGAGTTTACTGCTCAATGTTGTAGGCTTGTCCAACATATTATGAACTACCAGAGAGGACAGACCCACCCAAACCAATGCAGACGAGTTTACTGCTCAATGTTGTAGGCTTGTCCGACATATTATGAACTACGAGAGACGACAGACCCACACAAATCAATGTAGACGAGTTTGGTGCTCAATTTTAATACTTATTTTTAAAACAACTATTTTTTGGTCTCCATTGTACGCAGTTAATTTTACTTTAAACAAATTGAAAGGAAATTTCAAAATTTAATAATTAATATTACTGAAGACATTTCGTGAACGTAATGAAGCCATTTCATAAACTTGCTAACGACATTTCATAAACGTGCTGACGACATTTCATAAACTTGACAAGAAATAGCCGCTCCTCTTCGACCATGGGGCACAAGAGGGCTTCCATTTCCTCATAGTTTCTATAGAATGCTATAGTCTGCATTTGTCCGCTTCTCTTTAGAAACCTATTGCGACATCCCTACCAGGTTATGAATTTACTATTCTATTTTTTCCCGTTTGAGCTCCGGCAACACATGGACGTGTGTAATGTTACACTCGGAATAAACAACACGTAATGCAAACAGTGAAATATTGCACATTTATCGTGGATACCGTGTAACAACACTTGTTAGATCCATTTAATGAACTCACGGTTGTACCCAGTGCTTACCTTGTCAGATCTGCACTCTCGTTCATGCCACAGTTGACGATGATCTACTCACCGTCATACTATTCGCTTGTAAGAGATATTTCTGGCACTGATTCCCAACAAACAATCAAATGTAGTTTACAAATTGTCCGTCCTAATGTCCAAGACATCTTTCGTGGTTAACAAAAAGAAAAGTCATTAAAACTAAAATGATGATTTTTAAATTGAAAGCTATAGATCTTGTTTATAAATCAAATTTAGCAAAATAACAAGATATGGTTGATATGCGGCATGTGGCTTCAGATCAATCGGATTCTCTAAGTGCTGTAACTCTAGTTGACTACAATGGACAATTTAAAATGTAAAGGGTTCAAATATGTCCACGTTTGCCTAAGAATGTTCCTAAATGGAGTCCCCATCAGCAGACTGAACAGGAAACAGTGTACTACCATTTTCCGCCTTAAAAAAGATCATTGCAGACTAAAAGCACTTATGCTTAAAATGATAGCAACACACACTGCACAGCCAATATATCAGAGGGGGATCCCAGACACTAATAATAATTATTGCCCACCACAAGCGATGATGGCCACAACATTATACAATTTTGTCTTACTAATGTGATTTGCGCTGTATTTGGATTATAATGAGGAAGAGAAGACGCTGGTCATCAATCTCAATCTTATCCCGAGTTACCTTGTATCAGTGGCAAGACTATTGTTCGAGAGTACCGGAGGCTAAATCAGGATGCATGCACTCTGGTCTTACCTCTCGTGACACCAAGGGTAGCTTGAAACTTGCGGAATTGGATTGCCCACCGTTTTCGTTCATCGGTTGAGAGGGTAGTGCCTTAACCTCTTGACTACAGCGACCCCCTACACTAGAACATATCTTGCAAACATGCCCACTGCATCAAATCTTGTGTGAGAAGGCATTGCCCGAAGAAAGTAGCGTGCGAGACAAACTTGGGAAACCCTTGAGAACCTACGACTGACAAGTCACTTGATGGAATCGCCCAATCTGGTGGCATACAACAAGCACACGAAACCGAACCAGAAGAAATAGGGGTTAACACAATCATTATTTATTGTGTGAGATGCTCTTTCTATCTAGTGATATGTAATGCTTCTGTACAATACTCAATACAGTGAAACTAACAAGTAGTAATATTTTAGATTTCTTCATTGTAATTAATTGCATTTATCGTAATAACAAGAAACAGTTTAAACAATCCTTTCTCATATTTCCTAAACATACAGTGAGTCTTTCTGCTTCCACTTTAAACGTATCACTGCAACTGATACTCTTCGTCGATTCTTATTTTCTGACGTCGTCAATTCTCTAAATTTGAATACTGTGTTCAGGTGGACCGTGCTTGTCATAGGGTGGATATAGGCATGCTAGAAAGGGTACAAAGAAGAGCTACACAAATAATCGTGGGATTCGAGACTTATAGTTACGAGGAAAGACTAAAAGAAAGTGGTCTACAGTGTCTAGAACAAAGAAGAGTTCGAGGTGGATTAATACAAGTTTATAAATTAATTAATGGAAAGTTTAAATTATAGTATATCAAGTTTTTCAAAGTGCAACCGACGACAAGAACAAGAAGGCACAGCTTCAAATTGTTTAAAGACAAGTAGTACAGATTAGATATCAGGAATATTTTTTTAATCAGAGAGCGGTGAATGCTTGGAATGCATTTCCATAGGATATGATGGAGGCAGGGTCAGTGCATTCAAAAATAGATTGAATGATCAGTTATTTTTGGTATCGGTGGAGTGGAATAAACTGGTTGTATACAGACTCTGTAGAGCTTTCTAAACCAGTATAATGACTCTAATTTCAATAGTGAGCTTCGTCCCATGAGACCGCAGCTTTGCAGGCCTCGTTCTCAATCGCTATAAAAGAAGTATGCGGCGGTAGAAACAGTTTGTGAATTAAAAAAAGCAAAAACACACAATACACATGTTTACGGTAACAGAACGACTATACTAGCTCCCTATATATCTGCCACCAATTGTAATACATCGATTTTGCTGTTAGGACACACTGTTTTGAATTTGAAGTTGTTTTCTTTATTATCGTGCTCGTACTGTTCACTTGTTCGTAAAGTCGGATACATGATTAATTGTTCTTGTACCGATAATGACAATGAACCTTTCTCAAACTTCTCAGGGATCCCCTTCATCACAAAGTATAACGGCAGCACTGAAGTTACGAGAGAGAATACGAGTACGATGATGTAATAATAATTCTCTATTCTCCAGGTTTTGATTGACTGTAATTAACGCTATTCACAACTTGAAACTGTATCCACAATGTCACAAAGACCTTGACCACAAGTTGTTAGTTACCCATCGCAAGCGATGATGGCGACATCATCAGACAGTTTTGTCTTAATGATGTCATTTGCGCTTAATTATAGTGAAGAGGAAGCTGCGCTGGTAATCAACCTCACTCTCTAATCCCGAACTACATTAGGCCAGTGGCAAGATATAAGTCAAGACGGCCGGAGGTAATGCAGGCATTCTGGTCTCATCTCTTTGAGACCAGGGGCTCGAACCCACGTTGATTTCGTTCATCGCTTTGAGAGGTGAGTGCCTTACCTCTCGACCACAGCAACACAGAGATGCAGAACAGTAGATGAGCTGACATCAGTCATGGACTCATAACTGGTCGCTTGCATCGGGGTCAGCGAACCAGAGCTGATCCAAACCCTATTCTGCCTCCAGACGACGACCCTGGAAACAGGCTGCACTAGTGTAGCCTGGATTAGAGAATAGGGATCGCAGGGGGAAGGTAAACTCGGCACTCCCAACAAGTCAGCTAAAACCACATTTGTCGGTCCGAAAGGCGGAAACATTGCAACCTCGCTGTAAAAAAAAGACACAGCGCCCCTTTTTAGATGACCGTCGCTGAAGAAGATCTAGATACGTCTAACGTCAAGTCTTTTTCGTCTTCTCGTTCGCCACCTTTCTTTTTTTCTGAAAACTTTTATTTAATTTGACTTGCATTTAACCGTTGTCCCGATGAGTGTCCTATTTCTCCAATTTGTAGAAACTTCTCGATAACCCAGAGAACAGAGATTGTGTACATATGCTTCACATGTGGGGCCGTTTATCAAATCTCGGACCGTAAACGAAAAAAGAAAACAACTCTGCTCACCGTTATCTTTGTTTGATTAACTTTATGTGGCCTATCACCTGCCGACCTCATATGGTATCCATAGATTGCACTCAACATCGTTGTATTATTCATGTACAATAATAGTCGTTGGCCATCGCAAGCGAAGATGGCGTCAGAGTCAGACGTGTCCTGCGAGTGGTCTGGATTTTCTCGCATGTGTGTGTGTTTTAGTTCTTCTGATGCTGTCACTTACGCTTGAACAGATTAAAGTGGGAAAGATTTGCGCTGCATCATACCCACTATCTCGTCCTATGCTTCCTTAATCATGTTGACATAGCCAAATCGATTGGAGGTCTAACGGGGGACTGATTTTCCTCAGGGTTTACTCCTGAAGCCTTTTCCGTAAACAGGTGACTCACGAAACAGCAGTATGCACGATCTAGGCTCTCTTCACATGAGTACATCCCTAAGCAGCTGTTGTGCGGCTAGCTTCTTCTCTCGTTTTCAAACTCCCAATGGGGGACGGCATGGGCTAGTGGTTAAGTGCCACAGTTCACACAACGAAGGTGCTGGGTTCACTTACCAACCAGAGCACTGGCCTTTACCCCGGGAAAACAAACCCTTAGAACATGCAGGAGGAAGCAGACACTTACATAAAATGCATGCTGAAGTAGGATATACTGGGCCGACAGGCACAAAATAAAAACATAGTGCAACACATGCCGCCTTATGGAATAGAGAAATAAGGCGAACGCAAAAAAACAAAACAAGTCCTGCTACCAAAACGTGAAAAGGGCTTTGCAAGTAGCAAGATGCAGTCCGGAGAACTGAATATGGTGTGTCGTAGTTTACAGCTTGACTGCGATATTTGCACCCTCCTGTCGACACATCCGACTTCATCATGACATTTTTGGGGTCCGGGTTAGCCTTCCTTCTTCTCTTTGATCTCTTCTCCTTAGCCAGTCTGCCCTGTTGGTTCCTGTTATACAGAATGACCACGTGGAGGCGGAGAAGGGTCTGCGTCACTGACCATGACGCTAGAAGTCAGCTGCTGACCGCTATTGCTCATGTACTGTTCAGCATCTTGATCCCAGTGAACCCAGGACAGGCAAGCGCTCGTCAGGGGCACATATGCAACGTTACAAAGTCTCTCTGAAAGTATCTTTGAACAGTTTGTCATTGATGTCCGCCTCCTGGGAGCTGCTTGTTCCGAACCGCTCTACCTGTCAGACAGGGTGCTCACATTGCTGACAAGAGACCCATTACCGAGGCACTGCAAAGCGAGCAGCGTGACAGGACAGAACGCAAGACAACCGACTTGCTAAAGCCCGTCGGTCTCGGATCAGACTTTACAGCCTAAAGCGTTCACATCTGAATACACAGGTCAGACTGTCGCCATCTTTGCTTCATCACTCCAGATATGTAAGGCCAAACTACTATGCCCTGATCCTGTGCCCTGAGGAATGACCCATTCCTGTATATATTCACCACTTATTCTGCTCGACAAGTGCTTTGCTCAGCCTTCCTTCCAGTAATCGGTAACTCAGACATGGTGAGTTCCTTAGCATGATTATATTGTGTACACCGTACTTGTTGGTCAAAGAAGTACAAAGTAAAGATTCCGTGTAAACACTCTGTGTGACATATTGGGAATACAGTCCATATTTTCTTGATCATTTTCATGTTTAATTCCAGTGTCAAGTCCTGTAGGAAACATAAACTTTGAGAACGACAAACAAAAGGCAATAGAAAGTAAACACCAGTCATTCGTCTAAATGTAGACGGAAGATAATGGGTATAGCCAGGCAAGACATTGTAAAGAACGAATACGTGTGGGAGAGGGGCTAACAACAGACACGGATAAATATATCAAACGTCGGAAATGAGATACGATAGGACACACGCTACCGAGAGCCCCATAGAAAGTTGCCAGACGGGCCCTGACATGGAATCCACATGGGGAAGAGGAAGAGAAGTAGACCAAGAAATACTGGGAGAATAGTCTGAAATTGAACTTCGGTCCCTGAACCTCAACAGGAGGGAGACTTGTAGGCCAGCCCAAGATCGAACTTACTGGAATATGGTTGTCAATAGCATATGCCAAAAACAGCGACGGGCATTGATTGATTTCTGACCATTCACGGCCCTTTACGACTGAACAAATATTGCGCACCAATTGGTGATTGGACTCGCTCGGCAGTGCACTACTCACTGCGCTACCGTTGTTTGTCATTTGGTGTGCCTCTCTGTATTCTTCTGTGCAAGCGATGCTTACCACAGTGGTCCTAAATCCCTAGAACCCCTCCTTAGATGTTGTCGTGGCATTTTGTTGGGGTATGCGGCATTTAAATCTTCAGTACAGACACATTGGAATGCATGTAAAGATTCGGTAATGGATAATATGTGATACGTCAATCATTTCAGTGTGGATTTCTATTGCTGATGTATATGGTCATTAAATGTCCAGTAAAGACAATTGGAAGGCTTGAAAAGAATGTAATGGACAACTGGAAGGCTTGAAAACACACAGTTATAGACAGTTGGAAGGCTTGAAAACACACAGTTATAGACAGTTGGAAGGCTTGAAAACACCCGGTTATAGACAGTTGGAAGGCTTGAAAACACCCGGTTATAGACAGTTGGAAGGCTTGAAAACACACAGTTATAGACAGTTGGAAGGCTTGAAAACACCCGGTTATAGACAGTTGGAAGGATTGAAAACACCCGGTTATAGACAGTTGGAAGGCTTGAAAACACCCGGTTATAGACAGTTGGAAGGCTTGAAAACACCCGGTTATAGACAGTTGGAAGGATTGAAAACACCCGGTTATAGACAGTTGGAAGGATTGAAAACACCCGGTTATAGACAGTTGGAAGGCTTGAAAACACCCAGTTATAGACAGTTGGAAGGATTGAAAACACCCGGTTATAGACAGTTGGAAGGCTTGAAAACACACGGTAATGGACAATCTGCGATGCATAAGCTACCACAATGTATATTTCCATTGCTGGGATTCACTGGGAGGACATGTAGGGACTGAGGACTGCAGGCTTATGAAAACAAAAAAAGAAGAAAACTGACTATGCCTACAGAGGATTTCAGCGCCGGTCCTCCTGATCAAGGATCGACTAATAATATTCGTAAGTATGGAGTATTAACAGTACAACTTTCACTGTTTGATCAGAAATGTAGGTTGGCTCTATATAATGTCATCTGAATTATATACAATAAAAACATAACACAAGCTGGCGCGCATTCTACCATACGGATTTACATTATAGCAATTTCCCCAGTACTTTACTTATTACATTAATACAGCTTTTAAAATTTAGTCTGGCAAGCCATCAAAGGGTCGCTCGTCGACGGCTATCTATTTTTAAAAGAAACTTTCTGTGAATACAACAGTCAGTAATTTGTAAAACCTAAATGTAATTACATATTGTGCTATATTTGGCGTCAGCAATCATAGAGACACTAGCTACCGCTACTCTGAAAATGTAATGTAAATAGTGGCAGAAGTAAGTGTGTTTCCCTTTGACGTGGGCACGTATATAAAAACAGCATGGTACTTTATGGTTAATATGTTTCAGCAGGAGGCTTCCAACGAAACATAAGAGAATAGCTAACTAATCTAAACGGTAAATATGGTAACGGATAGAGAAGGGTAGTTATCTGGACACTAGTTGATCCTAGTTCAATCAGTCAGAACCTTTCAGCTCCCTGTGGAGTAGAGGCCTTCAATAATTAGACATAACGTCCTCCTGCCTTGGTTTATTGGCTTGTTATTGATCCATCAGCCTGTGAGCTCCTGCGCTTTGACCCAATGCCATATAGTCGTATCTGCAAGTGTTTGTGAGCTGTTGTTTAGTTCCCCTACACAGCGATCCACTTGTATTACTTAATGCAGTCAAGAAATATTCCTCTTCTTTGCGTTCAGGATCTTTGCTCGTGCTATATCTGGAGGCCAGTCGTCATGAGGAAGTCTATAGACTTCACTAGGCCAGAGCGGCTGCCTCACAGCTTTTGCCTCAGCTCCGCACCCTCTGGCCAGGTCTGGTATCCCATTTCCAATATAGAGTGGTCATTCCTGTAGAATGTGCTCTGGATTCTGGCCCCTTGTTTCACATGGGCATCCATCGGTGTGTGAGATCTTTAGTCGGCGTAGATGTTCTAGTAGTCTGCGACGTCCAATTCTCAGGCGAATAGGGTAGTTTGTTGGTGAATTGGGTCTGGTCTACTGCTTATGTTTCTGTCTTCTCTCCATTGGTGTATATACTGATTTCTGATGATGTTCTTGATCTCTCTGTATGGAACTCGATCATCAAATTGTGATTTCAACTACCATTTTTTGCTAGAGTGTCGGCTCTCGTTTCCTGTGATTCCGCAATGGTAGTGAAGCCATGGGAGCGCTATTGCTTAGGATCTCTGAGGATCTGGAGTTTTCCTAGTTCTGCTATTATTTCTGATAACCGATTCTCGTTGTTCGTTTTCTGTATTGCCTCTATTAGATAAGAATAGATTAAGTGCGCATAGTTTTTAGATTAGTGTGAAGTTACATAAACTAGTTGTATACAGACTCTGCAGAGTCTTCTATACCAATATAATGTTGTTGTTGGATGCCCACAATGAGTAGGATTGCTGTTTTGTGCGCTTTAAAAGGATCGGTTGTCGTAACTTTACTGACATCACTGCGTGCTGATGAAGATGTACTGGGGAACTCTAGGCGCTTGTGCTATGCTTAACTTCATCTGCGTGTCACTCACTACTACGGGAATTACGTTAATCCCTCACCTCGTTAGCCAGGCTGTCGTGAAAATAGCCAGTTTCCAAGAAGGACTACGTGGAAGTCGAGACGAGAGTCTTGGCCAGTATATTTCGCCTGATCCTGACTAACATGCATGATCAGTATGCTGTGCTTGACCAAACGTTAGTCTTCGTTCCCATATACTGACGTTAAGTTAAGTTTGTCTGGCCTCGGATAAAGGCGCTCGTTCCTAACACTAATAAGCGCCGGATATTAAAAAACCTGGCCTATCCGTTACATCTATGTATACATCTTCCATGTTTCCTTGATATTTGTCCCAAGTTCTCTTCTTATTGTCTATTTTGGTCTGCCTCTACTTATTTGTCTTGGTAATTTCAGTACAGAGAAATCAATTATAATATGGCTGGTTGGTTGGTCATTGAACGAGCGTCCTGTGGGCTCCTGCTCTTTAGCTCAATGCCATATAAGTGTTTGTGAGTTGTTGTTTAGTTCCATACAGAGCGTTCCTTTTGTCTGGCCTCGGAGGAAGAAGCTCTTTTCTATTACCGGCAAGCGCTGGACATTGACAAAAGAAGTTGCTTAACAATTCATAGGAATATGTGCAGAGCCGGCACTCTGGAGTATGTTCAAGTTGGATTCTGTTCAAGTGACTCATACGTTGTATGCATTGAGTACAGAGTCTGAAAATGGTCCTTTGATCTCTCCTTTCAGCAGGTTGATGTTGTCTTTGAGATTTGGGGTGGCCAAATGTTTGTAGATTTCTGTCCTAGTATTTTCCAATTGCCCATCTATTCAGCCAAACCTATTTGTGCCTCTTTCTTTGCTCGCAGTCTTCAGAAGTTCTTTGATTGTCTGTAGGGTTGTTGGTGTGTATTGTTGTGCTTGACTTGATCCCTTCTTAACCAGCCCGCCTGTCTCGTCATTGTGTTTTCATGTAGTTGTTGTTGAATGCCCACAACGTGTAAGTTCATTCTCTTGTGCTCCATGAAAAGTGTCGAGCTTCCCTCACATTTCGAGGACACTGATGAAGGTGGGCCGGGGTAATCCAGGTGGTGATGATATTCTTGGCTTTATCTGCGTGACGTCGATCCACATATCGTTAGCCAGACTGCCTTGAAAATAGCCTGTTTCCAGGAAACGCTACATGCAGAAGATTGGCGTGATCTTGGTCAGTATATTATGTCTGACCGTGTCGCGACGTCCTGGTCAGTATTGTTGTGCCTGAATGGACTAGCGTCTCAGATCCACTTCCGTGTGATCATTACCATCCTCTCAACTCCTACCCACATTTTGTTCCAGCCAGTTCGAGAAGATAAATTTGTAGTTTCTCATCTCCACTACAACATGTGCAGCTTTCCCATGTCCGAACATTGTACGAATATTCTATCTACCGAATCTGATGGACGAAAAAGGCGAGTAATCGATGTCGATTCCTTGTGAATTTTCTGTAAAGTACTATTAGCCTTATTGACAGAAGACCTTCTTTTGTCTTGCATAGCAGAGTTGTGCATTTCATTTTAGTTGAGCTGTTCATATTTTTTTTACATTGCCCGACTGGTCCGCCGGGGTCTTTGTGTACGACCAAGGCAAGAATAGCACAACTGTCCCACAGAGAGCATGTCGTAAGGGGCAACTGTGTGACAAGGCATAACACCGGGCATGGTTAGGTGGTTTGTTAAGATGCTTTTCCTGGCTTGGCTACATCCAGCTCACGCCAAAGCTGGAACCTGGACATAGGGGCAACTGCCCCTTTAGAAGTACAGTTGGACTATGATTAAGACATTTTTACAGGTTAACTTTGCCGGGCCTCTACTCAACCCTCAACTTATGACATTCCTGACAGGTTGACTTTGCAGGCCCTCTGCTCAACCCCCTATATTCGAAACTTACGACGTGCGTGACAACATCCTCCACCCCCCCCCCCCCCCCCCCCCTCCCTATCCGTCTTCAGCCAACCACAAGTCTTGCAATCAGTGAGCGAAAACAATAACATGCGATCCCGATCCCTAAAGAAGACGTTATTGTAATGACTTTCTGTTAGTTTATTATTGCTATTATGCCTTTGTTCTCACGCAGCGCTGGCACACACTTATTCCGGACATATTTTGTCCTCCAGAGAATTGACAACACATCTTTGAAAATAAAACGTCGCGTCTTTGCGCTTCAAGTGTCATTAATAAGAAAATAGGGTACAACCATTTTGCAACGTTCCGTTGAACATAATTTGATGACGCTATTTCATTTTAGTATTCGCTGTTTTATTGTTCACGTACACCGTCTAATTTCAGTTTAAGAAAAAAGAAGAATTCAACACACACACACACATGCCATTAACCAAACATATTTCATATCCAATTATTTTGATTTGACAGCGCCCCCCCCCCCCCCCCCCCCTCCCAAATATCTCGCCGTTTGGGGTAATGAATTTTAATTTTAAAAGTGCATTGATGAAAGGAAAGATTTTTTTTCAATGGCTTTATGAAGACGTATACATCGTTTTATCGAAGGCGGCAGGTTTTGTTCATATCAGATCCGCTTTCTTTTGTATGCGACCAATATATGTGTTCACGTGAATAAGAGCAGGGAATGGTAAATGTATGAAGTCTTTTTTTTTAGTTCTATTTGAGTCCTGTACCCAATTTCAGCAAGGTAATCTAGAGCGTGTAGTCACCGAGTCGCGAAGATGTTTTTTTTTTGCGGCGAGAGATACTTGAGTGTACCAAAACAAGGTTTGTTCTATAGTAGTTTAACTTCTGTCCTGGAGTGAAGTTGTTAGAGACTTCAGTATACTAAGCAAGAGCTTATATGCGATAGGGTTGTCAGTTACTTTCCTCGCTGCCTTTCACTTCCCTCGTCGTTAGCAGGTACCCACTTATAGTTAGGTCAGCTGAAGCATGGCGGTTGTGAGAGTTGAACCCTTACATTTGCTGTGACAAGCATCTCCTACAACGAGTTCTCTATAGGAACAACCAGGTCGCCGAGTGGTTAACGGGGGTTGGCTCTCACAGCAAAGAGAACATCTTCGCGACTTGGTGGCTACGTGCTCTAGATTACCCTGCTGTAATTGGGTACATACCACAGCAAGAAAAGGTAAGGGGGACGAAGATGCAGCTCAGTGAGTAAACTGACAGCAGCCAGTGACTCATAGCTGATCGCTTGCATCAGAGCCAGTAAATCAGAGCTGACTAAATCCCTATTCCGCCTCCAAGCGGCGACCCTGGAAACAGGCTACACTTGTGTAGTCCGTCTAAGAGAATAGGGATCACAGTAGGAAGGTAAACCGGGTGTTAAAACATAGCCAGCTGAAATATTATGTGTCTTGCCGAAAGGCGCAGTCATCACAGCCTCGCTGTAAACATCGATACATCATTTTCACGTGTTTAGTAAGTGGAAGTAGTTGGAATCACAGTGGGAAGGCAAACCCGGTACCACAAATAGCCAGCTGAAATTTGAGGTGGCGGGTCGAAAGGCACAGGCATCACAGCCTCGCTGTAAACATCGATACAACAACATTTTCATGTTTTTGTTAAGTGGGGAGAGTTGGATTCTCAGCCGGAAAAATGGTGATTGGATCTTTCCTTCTGAGTTGATTGATACTGCCATTCGCATTGGGTGGAGCGCATTACTGAGTATGATATAATAATAGTACTGAACCTCCTTTGCAGTCTTAACATGGGGCTAAAGAGGGTTGTGCATGGGGCTAGAAATCTCTTCGTGTCAAACGAATTTTTGCAGGAATTAGTTAGTTGCCAATTGATCATTAACCCCACTCTCAGGTCCCGTGCTACCTTGGACCAGTGGCACGACATAAGCCAAGAGAACTGGAGGTAACTCAGGATGCAGTTACTCTGGTGCCATCTCCATTGAGACCAGGGGTCGCTTTAGAACTTGCGGGATTCGATTGCCTATCGTTTCTGTTCATAGCTTTGAAAAGCAAGTGCCTTACCTCTCGACCACCAGAAGGCTCTGCAGAGTCTGTAGACAACCAGCATCTCATTCCACTCGTGTAGTGTCGTCACAAAGTGACCATTGGACGATTGAAATGTTCATGCTCCACGAAGTCTTCCCCCCCCCCCCCCCCCCCCACCCCTCTGCAGTCATGCGGGTGCTGGATTGACCATCTCTTTCCTGATCAGAGGGTCATTACTGGTCAGGGTAGTCGGTATCACTACTTCTGTCTGGCTGTGAAAATAACTGCAATACTTTGAGTAGACTACCTCCAGAAAGTCACGTAACCATATTCTCCGGCTGGAGTATAACCAACACCTCCCTCCCTCCAGAAATTAATAATAATATGTTATATCTGTAGACACGCCATTCTTTATGGTGACAGTTTATTGTAGCTATAACTCATAACACTTCCCCTACGTTCGTTTTGGAACAGAGGCCTAACACAGCCGCAACCCACTGGTTCGGGGTGTGTTGTGCCGTCCTTTTCAAGTTCTGCCACACAGACCCTGGAATGTCGGGTTTCTCTCCCGTCGTCCATCGCCAGGGGTCCTGATCTTCAGGCTCCACGTTCTTCTCTTCCCATGTGGGTTCTAATACATCACCACATCCGCATCATTGCTCGCTATTAATTAGTTGCAGAAAACAAGAAAGATTAAAAATACAGTTTAGTCATTTCTTTTTCCTCTGGTCCACGGTGAAACTAATGACTGACCCTTGTGCTTCTGGCTCATATTTCTGGTATTGTTTTTAGAGCTTTCATTTTGTTTCTGGATAATATTTTTGGTATTGTTTTTAGAGCTTTCATTTTGTTTCTTGATAATATTTCTGGTATTGTTTTTAGAGCTTTCCTTTTCTTTTTGGCTCATATCTGTGCAATTGTTTCTAGAGCTTTCATTTTGTATCTGGCTCATATCTGTGCAATTGTTACTAGAGCTTTCATTTAGTTTCTGGCTCATATCTGTGCAATTGTTTCTAGAGCTTTCATTTTGTATCTGGCTCATATCTGTGCAATTGTTTCTAGAGCTTTCATTCAAGCGCAGAAACTAAGGCACGCTTCAACTAACAATCAGTAAGGTGTGGTGATATCTTGAATTGAACTGGACTGTTATCTCTACTCCAAGAAAAGTAGATATCGCCGTAAATGGTCTCTTGCAGTGCCAGATTTAGACTTTGGTGAAGTCTAGATTTATAAAAAGCTTGGGGTGTCTTTGTTTAAAAATTCGCCAGGTCTTTCTCAACTCAAAAACACAATATGACCTTTTGAAGACCTCTTGGCAACGGTCAAAAGATGGAAACAACTCACTGCACATCTCGAGATCAAACGTTCTTGCAACTACGATCCTGCACGGCAGTGCGTAATACGGACGACGACGAGTTCGTTCAAATACGAAATGGGAGGAGAACAGAAAAGAGTGGACCAATCTCCGACCAGAGGAGGCACTGGCAGAGACTGGTGTTGTTGGGGTGTCTTAATGGGGGCCACAACGATCTCACCGGTTACACGATGGCCTGATATATACACGCACATAAAATGCGGACACAATAATAATGTGACTTTTATTATATTATTAGCAGTAATGCGCTTGTTTTGTCAATGAGAATAATCTTGTCGGATAGGGATAGTCCTACAACTTAAGACAATTTCTTGATTTCTTAAAAGCGAAATCGTGAATGATGTGCTGCACAGCTTATCGCTTTCCATGCACATGATGCTAAGTGGAGGCGGTTTCTGCTCTTACATAATTGCTCTCCGTTCATTTCATGTTCTCCCTAGCTGTGAAAATGACCTTTTGCCTGAACAGTTTTAATACAATCGGGCATAATAATAGTCGTAATATTGCTTGAACGTTCAGGAAAACCAGATGAATCTTTGATGAGCATTTCATATAGATCTGTATGGTAAATGTGTTCTTCTCCTGAGCGGTTCTGCTTGGTTTAAGGAAGAAAGCGCATATGTTGGTTCGATGACCGTGTCCTAGCATCTATCACCGAGCAGTGTACTAGACTGGTAAGCCTGCACTGTAGGTCGCCTCTTACTTTCTCACAGTTTGGCGATGACCGTGTCCTAGCATCTGCCGCCCAGCCGTCTTCCATAGACTGACTAACCTACACTGTAAGTCGCTTCTGACTGACTAACCTACACTGTAAGTCGCTTCTGACTGACTAACCTACACTGTAAGTCGCTTCTCAAGATATGCTCTCAATGTAGCAGTTGACCTCATCAATGTTTGAAGCTGGTCACTGAACTACTATCCTCAGCTATAGGCATGTTGCCATCGGAAAGCATGCGAATAAGGACACATGAAAATGGCATGTAAAAACAGCGAACTAAGCTAAACAAACACCAGAGTGATTCCAAAGACAAGCAGAACGGCGACACTTGTTTCTTTCCTTGTCGTTCTTGTTGAATACCCAGCATGAGTAGGTTTACTCTTTTGTGCGTCCTAACAAGGAAGTCAAGTGGCGGGTTGTCGTAGCCTTCCTCACATCCCGAGCGTGCTGATGAACAGGGGTCCTCCAGGCGATTGTGATATGCTTGGCTTCATCTGCGTGTCGCTCACTACTACGGGGATCACGTCGAACAATACCTTGTTTGCCAGACTGTTGTCCTCGACTAGAAATCCGTTTCCAGGACAACCAAACGAGGAGGTCAAGTGAGGGTCTTGGCCAGTTTATTTCTCCTGACCCCGACTAACATTCTCTGATCAGTATGTTTTGCCTGACCAGACGTTAGCTCATCGTCCCCCTTGTTTGTCGTAAGAGGCAACTAAAGAGGACTGTGCATGGTATTGGCAACCTCATCACGCAGAAGACGTTGATATATTTCCAAACTGCAAATGACTGGAAACATGCTCTCCTAAATACTGATTGGTGTAAGCCAATTTGACATGCATTTCTTCAAATGGAGTAATAGGGAAATTAAGTTAACCCCTGTTTTCACAATCCCAACTTACGCGGTTCGAATCCTGCTGTGTCCAGTTTGGCAGACAGTGGAGGTTTATTGGCGTGATCGCTCCTCCACGCATTGAAAGTAATGGCGACCTATCGTACTGCACGCCAGCCAAGAAACTTATTACAGCAAAATAGGTGGCGGTTGTAAGAAGCGACGTTCTGCAAAGGAAATTAAATTTACTTACACCATAAACATTAATCAGGAAATATATATTCATAGGATCAAAGAGATACTTATTTATCTCAAATACATAAAGCATTTCTTTGCAAAAGAGGTAGACATGCTAACGATGCTGTAAACGGTCCTGACTTTCCTTGCACACACTGTGGAAGACGCGTCTCTGTTTGGATTGGACTGGCGAGTCACATTAGTTATCGTCATGGACTGTAATTGCATAACTTTTTTCAAAGCACAATTACTATCATCTGACAAGATGGAAAAGGCCAATGAATATAAAATAACATTGAATGTTTGTATTATTAGACAGAATAATGGTTACAGCTTCCGAAAAGGAAACTGAGACACTAGTACGGTCAAGCACATCACACTGACCAGGACGTCGAGTCAGGGTCAGGCACAATATGCTGACCAAGACCATTATCATTCTTCCATGTAACGTTCCCTGGGAACACGCTGTTTTCAAAGAAGTCTGCATGACGAAATGTGGACCATGGCCCACCTTCCTAGCCCACATTTTTAGGCCGGACAAAACAAGTAAAAATACCCAATTTGGGCATTAAACAACAACAAGAGCATCCTTCCAAACAAGTGTGAGCGTGTTGGAGAACATTGGGTTAACTTGCTGATAACTAGCATAACCAAGGTAAGGGAACATCTAACTTGGCAAGTGATAAACGATTGACGAGACACGAAATGGTTTACAGTACGCAATTGTAATCTCTCCTGTTTACCATGCACCGTCGGTATTATTTTTTATTACTGTAGTCCCTCGCACATTCGCTGTTCATTTTATCAGGACAGGTGTGGAGGCTATAACATCAGCATGCCTGGGGGATCGGTATTGGTAACGTAACATGTTGATTGAAGAGAGCTCGTATGTATGTATCACCGTCCGCCATCAGCCTTGCTGCACTAGATAAATTAACCGCGACAGGATGGCCAGTGGCAACTGATGCACGTGTGTGCAGTGTAGCCGTTATCTGGATGGATTGTCGTTTCGGATTGTCAGTTGAAAAATGCGTGGTGAGCAGGATTCTCAAACTTAAACCACTCACCTGAAGTCAAGTTAATGGATCAATAACTGCATGAAGTCAAGTTAATGGATCAAGAGCTGCATGAAGCCAAATTTATAGACGCGAGTTGCACAAAGCCAAGTTTATAGAACGCAGTCTGCATAAAGCCAAGTTAACGGATGGGAGCTGTATGAAGTCAATTCGATGTACCGCGGCTGTCTGAAGTCAATTTAATGGACAAGTTATTTGACCAAAGGCAACATTAAGACAATTCCGTGTCTCCTGGAATCCACAACAGTAATACTTCTTCTTCGTACGCAGTCAGACAGTAACCATTATTTTTTAGAAAAATGCGGCGGTCATCCTGAGGCTGTCGACACGTGCCATAGAGCTTGTCACTACAGTAATACATGCTAGATACAAAGGACATTTTAAAGTTGTGTTTTTTACTGCCTCAATGTTCCACAATTTGTTACCCTCTTTAATAGCTTGGGAGTCACGTATCGCCGTGGTTAGCTCGCTGGCTTCGCATATGAGTCGTACTGGGTTCATTCCCAGTTAAAGCGGAAATGTTTCTTCAGACTGCAATGGCTCCCTGGTTGACCCAGCCTTAACTGGGTACCGGTTCAGTCCGGGAAGCAAAGGTGGCCGGCGTGATGCTAACCACATCATCCAGTGAGTGCCGTGGGTTACAACATACCATATTTCCTATGCGCCGCATGGCGTGACGGGATCTTTGCTCTTTAAAAAGAATAATATCTATGGTGGAAACATTAAATGTGGTGAATGTCCTTCTATTGTGGAAACATTGAAATGTGGTGAATGTCCTTCTATTGTGGAAACATTGAAATGGGGTGAATGTCCTTCTATCGGGGAAACATTAAATGTGGTGAATGTCCTTCTATTGTGGAAACATTGAAATGTTGTGAATGTCCTTCTATCGGGGAAACATTAAATGTGGTGAATGTCCTTCTATTGTGGAAATATTGAAATGTGGTGAATGTCCTTCTATTGTGGAAACATTGAAATGTGGTGAATGTCCTTCTATTGTGGAAACATTGAAATGTGGTGAATGTCCTTCTATTGTGGAAACATTGAAATGTGGTGAATGTCCTTCTATGGTGGAAACATTGAAATGTGGTGAATGTCCTTCTATTGTGGAAACATTGAAATGTGGTGAATGTCCTTCTATTGTGGAAACATTGAAATGCGGTGAATGTCCTTCTATTGTGGAAACATTGAGATGCGGTGAATGTCCTTCTATTGTGGAAACATTGAAATGCGGTGAATGTCCTACTATTGTGGAAACATTGAAATGTGGTGAATGTCCTTCCATTGTGGAAACATTGAAATGTGGTGAATGTCCTTCTATTGTGGAAACATTGAAATGTGGTGAATGTCCTTCTATTGTGGAAACATTGAAATGTGGTGAATGTCCTTCTATGGTGGAAACATTGAAATGTGGTGAATGTCCTTCTATGGTGGAAACATTGAAATGTGGTGAATGTCCTTCTATTGTGGAAACATTGAAATGTGGTGAATGTCCTTCTATTGTGGAAACATTGAAATGTGGTGAATGTCCTTCTATTGTGGAAACATTGAAATGTGGTGAATGTCCTTCTATTGTGGAAACATTGAAATGTGGTGAATGTCCTTCTATTGTGGAAACATTGAAATGTGGTGAATGTCCTTCTATGGTGGAAACATTGAAATGTGGTGAATGTCCTTCTATGGTGGAAACATTGAAATGTGGTGAATGTCCTTCTATTGTGGAAACATTGAAATGTGGTGAATGTCCTTCTATTGTGGAAACATTGAAATGCGGTGAATGTCCTGCTATTGTGGAAACATTGAAATGTGGTGAATGTCCTTCTCAAACGTATATTATCTCATGTGCCACTATGTGTTGCCATCCAGGTTGAGTGTCAAACGATAAGGTTTGTCATGTATGAGAGAGACGGCCGACGTGTAGGTTTGTCCTGCCGTTCTTTCAGTCTTTAGTTACTCATTACCTATCTCACGTTCATGTTGGTAGAGCTTCATGGATGGTTTTGCTTTGAATTCTCAATTCAAAGCTGATATTTTATCCATGTGTGCATCTATCAATGAATCTATCGTCTCGTTGATAGGATCTTTTCAGAGTTTCTATCCATTGAACATTATATTCACATTGTTCCAGGAGTCAGTCAGATGTGCCGTATGCGAGGAAGGCAACAATATTATGTATGCGTCCAGATCTTTTGCAGTGGTGTACCAAAGCGGGCCTAGGTCTTTGATTAGTCCATCTCGCCATCGTATAGGTGGGCAACAACGTGAGCATGTACAGGCATATGGCCACCAAAACGCTGTTCTACGTGTCAGGCATGCGTACCAGGATGTTTCCACAATATCCCGATACAAAGTTTGATGTCGAATTTCTTTCGTTTCGTATCTTATTCCGTATTAAAATTTTTAGTACGCACCGTGCCATAGCTCTATGAGTGACTCTGAGCTTCTCAACATTTGTTCGCATTCGTAAACCATTGCTTGTATGGCCATGGGATTGAAAGTGTGTGCTCTTGTCGTGGTGTCTTTCATCTCTTGGAGTATTGGCTTAATTGTTGTAGAAATTAGTTAGATAATTGGCCATCGCAAGCGATGTTGACCACATCATGAGACGGTTTTGTCTTGATGACCTAACGGGTGTATTTGGATAAGTTTGAGGAAGAAACTGCATTGGCCATCAACCTCACTTTCTCAGAATTACCCTTGGGGCTTTGAAAACCACTCCAATTACAGAGCTGGGAAAAACAGAAAATATCGAGCCTTTTGAATTACGGAGAAAATATAAATCCTTTACTCAGTTTGAAAAACGAAAAGATTACATGATCATCCTCTGCGCCAGAAGTTCCAAGAGAGAACAAAAACAGACTACAAAGGGAAAGCCCCGACCATCTGATCAGACAAATCCACAGAAAACACGCAGACATCCTTCATGCTAAAACCAAAAAGTGCAAATCAGTCATTCCAGAACCCTGGACACAGAGCCAGGACTGGTCTAAAATAATCTTTGAAGTTCCAGGGTTAACGAAGGAAAGGGAGCAGTGGCAACAGAGCAAAAAATCCATGTTCTACAGGAGCTCAAGAAACAGTACCCTAACAACTCTTGGACACACGTGCACATAGATGGATCTGCCTCGGCGAGCGGTAAATGGGGAGGCAGTGGAATCTACATTGGACACTCCAATTGCGACATGGAAAATCACTCCATACTAGCAGGAGATACGTGTACCAATTTCAGATCTGAAGCAAGAGCTGTTCATGCAGCAACTCAGATTCTAATCAGATAAAACATAACTACAAGGAAAACTTTAACATACTCCAGAAGTGTACTCCAAGCCATCTCAAGCCCCAAACAAGATAACATGAAGTAAAATACAACATAGGACTGCTGTCTCAAAAAAAAACACGATCAAGTCCTACAGTGGATTCCGGCCCACTGTGGTGTCGCTGGAAACGAGAAAGCTGATGAGCAGCTCGCAAAAGCACGCATACTCCCCATCCACAGAGCTATAAAGAAGCAAAGACACTGAAATAAACGATCCCTGAAAACAGAATGGAGAGACCAGCACAAAGAATACAAGCCAGAAAATGACATATAAAAACTTGACAAAGATAGGCACACACACATCTTCAGACAGAACTGGACATTATAGACTCAATGCCCATCTCCACAGAATGGGTCTCAGAGACACTGCCTCGTGCGAATGTGGACCACCCAAGCAAATACCAAAGCATATTATACAGGACTGCCCTACCTATGCAGACCAAAGAGAGGCAGTCTGGCCTGGGGGAGCGACCATGATCGAATAGCTGTATGGGGACCTGCGGAGACCGGAAACGAAGTCTCCTTCGTGAACCTCGCCGTACTAGAAGCATAGCATCAGTTGATTGATGAAGAATCAAACTCACTTTCCCGATCTGCCTTGGTCAAGTGATATAAGTCATGGCAAATGGAGGTAACTCATGATGCAGGCACTCTGATCCCACCTCCCTGAAACTTGCGGGATTCGATCGCCAACCTTTTCCGTTCATCGCTTTGCGAGGCGAGTGCTTTACCTCTCGACCACAGCGACCCCTCAGGTATTACTAAGGTGGCAATTGTACTATTATTGATAACATTCTGAATATACTAAAAATGTGTAATTCAAACAAAATGTAGATTAATCTTGTACCCAATCTTTGAGCATTTCTCTGCTAGAGTGAGAGGCTTAGTGTTCGATGAGCAGAGCGAGGTAAACATAACAGCAACCTTGAGTACGGGAATTGGGATGGAAGCAGTGACTGCAGCTATGAGATGGATATTGGAATCCTGATTAACATGAGCAGTCATGGTGCCAGACTCTAAATCCTTCATTCAGAAGGCACATACGCAGGGATGGCTGAGGCAGCTGGTGGACAACAACTGTAGAGCCAGCGAACCTGCAGCGGCTTATGTGTCCTGATCATTATGGAAGTGTGTACAACCAACTAGCTATAGGAACCATGAATATCCACACCCTTTACCATTTACCGAGAGAGACTGAGTGCCTATGAGTCTGCCCAGAGGGCAGGGAAGTCTGTTCTTAGAAACACAGCAGAACAATAATTTGCTACACCACGGAGCCATGCTTGATGCGCTTCATGTAGCTCGAACGTTGAGAATAAACATTGCTGATGACCCTCATCATTTCATCAGCTTACGTCACGCAAAGCGGGGTGTACTGAACCTGTTCTTTCATCCCCAGTAAAAGGGTCCATTGAGTCACATGTCGTGTTGGAAACGTATTATTTCTTAGCTAATTACTTATCATCAACTCTCTATCTTGTACAGCAGAAACTAACCAAAAGAAAACAGCCAGACCGACGCTTTGCTTGCTGTGGCAACCTGTGGCGCAAGTGCCCCTCACTAATGATAGTAGTTCCAGCACGCTATAACTCATTCAGGTAGAACTGAAACAAAAAGTACCGGTTTGATTTGAACGCCCCTCGTAGTATACGTAGCGAAGTTATTCATTTGTGGATAGCACATTGTGGTCAATGTTAATGACCTTTTGAGCGCATACTTTTGTCTTGTTTATCATAGTTGAAATCTCTATGGATCGGGGCTTGTAGCCGGAGTGACGGTTATATCTGGTCTTGACCGAAGGGATGCGTTGTACATCATGGAAAGGCCTTAGTTTTTGGAGGCAGACATAACAACCTAGACTGCGCATTTCTTTGCGCATACGGCTTTTATTTCTCAGCCAAATAATTCTTTCTGCCGATACCATCACTGCTAGTACACACTGCTAACAATCAATCAAAGTCCATTACTCCACCTGTTGCATACGCTGCTACTTCGGTACAAAGATGTTTGCAGGCGGGATATGTGGTATGCAGGTATCGATTTAGAATCACCGGAACAGGACGCTATAAATCGTGTTGCATTGCGAGGATGTGTGAGGGGAGGGGGGGGGGGGGCACGAAGGAGATACTAATTGTGGATAGGCTAAGGACTCAACGTTTGAGAAGGCACCTCACGTCATGCGATGCCGCTAACGGTCTTGATTTTCCTTGCACACACTGTGGAAGACGCTTCTCTGCTCGGATTGGTCTTACAAGGCACGTACGTTATCGTCATGGGCTGTAGTTACATTCATTTTTTTCAAAGCACAACTTACTATCGTCTGACAAAAAGGAAAGAATCAATGCATATATTACAGTTGCTTAATTACATCTGCCTGCTTCCACTCTGATAATCTTTCCCATAATCATCTCATGGCCGTGTTTTATGTTTGTTAAGCCGCACGCACTAGCATACGTTAAATTCCATGTTTTTCTTCGTAAATACCACCTGCTGTTCCCATTAAAGAAGTATTTCCTTCTATTCCTCTCTTGCTCCTAAAACACACATCGTCCCGTTGCTCTTCACATCACACTTCTCTACAGCTTTATTTCATTTAGAACATGCTGTTCCTTGTTTAGCTTCGTGTCTTATTAATTAGTCATTGAAGGCTAATATTGTTTTAACTGCGCTCTCTCTCTTTCCCTTTCTTGTTTCTCTCTCACACATACATCGTCTAATTGTTCCCAATCAGTGTATTACCACCTTGCAAAGGAAGAGAAAAACTTGTCCTGACTTTGTACCGCACAATTCTGAAGCACACGTGTACTAGCCTCTGCTTATGTGAGATTGTATCGTACATAACATGTTTGCAAATCAATTTCAGTTTGAGATGGAAAGGCCTCTCTGGGAATCGTGCCAACAGAATAATTGAATGTCATTTACTGTTAAGCTATTGGGTATCCGACTTAATGCAGTCATTTAGCTACAATGGTAGGTGGGTAGATAGTTAACTAGATAAATATATGGATTATGTACGCATATATATATATATTTAGATTAGATAGGTAGGTGGTTTAACAATATATATATATATATATATATAATATATATACGTGCAATCAGGAAGTCTAGAACATAGGATTTACCAGTGGCGGCTGCGGATTATCTTTGCCAGTCATGTCACAAAACTTGCCGTACTCGCGTTGGCTGGATTAGTCACAAGGGCACACACTGACTCAGGGATGCATTGGGACATGAAGTCATGTTGGCGGTCCTCATCGGCGACGATCTATCAATTATTGTTGTATATATGTAATTAGTCAGTTATCTTCCCACGTTCGCCTTTCGGCGGAGGAGGGGACCGTATGTAGGCTGTCCAGCGCCAAGTGCATTTCATCGTTCGTTGTAAGCTGTGTCGCTGCGCAATCACTCTGTCATCTATCCACCTGCCTCCCGGTCGTCCACTTGCCCTGTTGTCGGATCTATCAGCGTTGTAAGCCATCAGGGGAAGTTGATGAAGGTGCATTCTCATAAGATGACCGAACTAACGTATTTTGTGCCAGGAAATGTCTGCGCAAGCCGTTATGCCGACCATACTTCCAAGTGAAAACGATTGCAGTGTCTGGCATGTCTGCTATACACTGTTAATGTCTCACAGGTATGCAGTAAAGTGGTCAACGCCTTTACCTTACGACACTGATGGATATCGGCTCCAGACCTTTGCTTGGATCCTCCCAAACACAGAGCTCGCCTTAGAAACCTGTTATTGACCCAACGGTCAATATCGACCTCTCCAGTGTGAGTAATGGCTAGGTAAAGTAGCATGTTATCTGCAGAACGTGGCTTCTTACAACCACCAAACATTTTGGTTGTTATAAGTTTCTTGGCAAGTGTGCAATACGGTAGATTTCCATTACTTCCCATACGTTGATGAGCGAAAAAAAAAAACCATCGTCTGTCAAACTGGACACAAGCGTGATTCGAACCAAGTGCGCTGGGATTGGGAAACAGACGCTTCACACCTAGGCCACGCAACCTCCATACTGCCTAGGTAGATGAAATAAATACGTGCATATACATACATAAATATGGTGATGTGCGCAAGCTCATGATTTAGACGCTTCTAAAATCAATAAATGGGGGCTACTAGACCCATGCCAGCTCCAATCGCCGCCTCTAGATATATTCTTCTTCTCCTTCCTATACCCAAACACATGACCCGCTCACTCATTTCTTTCTGTATCGAAATATAGCATGTATTATTTCTGGTGCTGTCGTCCAGTCACTGCTGTGTTCCAGTCTCTCCTGTCGTCCAGTCACTGCTGTGTTCCAGTCTCTCCTGTGTTCCAGTCTCTCCTGTCGTCCAGTCACTGCTGTGTTCCAGTCTCTCCTGTCGTCCAGTCACTGCTGTGTTCCAGTCTCTCCTGTGGTCCAGTCACTGCTGTGTTCCAGTCTCTCCTGTCGTCCAGTCACTGCTGTGTTCCAGTCTCTCCTGTCGTCCAGTCACTGCTGTGTTCCAGTATCTCCTGTCGTCCAGTCACTGCTGTGTTCCAGTCTCTCCTGTCGTCCAGCCGCTGCCATCTTCCAGCCCCAAAAAGCTTCTGAACACTCAGCAGGGTCTTGGTCCGTATAATACCATATATTGGACAGTTCTTTTTCCTAGAAGTATTAGATCGCGCTGCTATTCACCAGTAAAACCATAATTTCACTGTGACAGGAGGCACATGCTCGTCTCTATCGGACACACAGTGACCTATCCTAGAGTAGTTAGACCATAGATAGATAGATGGATGGATAGGGAGATGTTACTTTTTAATATCCACAATGAGTAAGTTTACTCGTGTGTGCGCCCTAAAATGGCGTTACGGTAGCTTTCCTCACATCCAGAGCGTGCTGATGAAAGGGAAATCGCGGTCCTCCGGGCGGTTGTGCTATCCTTGGCTTCATCTGCGTGACGCTCACTACTACGGGGATTACGTCGATCCCCATCTCGTCAGGCAGTCTGCCTTGAAAACAGCATGTTTCCAGGTAACGCAATAATAGAAGACAAAAAATGGCCTTGGTCAGTGTATTGCCCCTGACACGGCGTCCTGGTCAGTATGTTGTGTCAGTCCGGACTAGCGCCTCAGATCCCCATTGATAGGACTTTGAAAATAGTTAATAGAGCCAACTGCATTGCGTCTGGTTGTGTGCTCAGACCATTTCATGAATAAAAGTGCCGACGACAGACCACAACTCGACGCTTCAAAATGTACTACCTATTTACTGCTGGGTCAACTGGGAGAAGCGATAATACAATGATAAAATCTATAGGTTGATTGGTTACAAATAACCGGGGTGACATCCCCTTGACCACACTCCCCGATAGATGGTGATATAATCCCTTTCGCTGTGAGCTGGTAGCTATTCCGTCCAATGCTTTCTGGATAAAGGCATACAGTTCTTCTCCACTTATAAGCTGGGGAATGCGTAGTGTTTGTGTCAGGGTGGCATAGAAGCATCATGATTTCGAAGAGGAAGCATTGTCGCATTTTTCAAGTGTCCCCAAAGATAGACAGTCTAGTGTGTCGATGTCCCAGACTCATCATGCCCTGTTATTGAGTGAGCATATACACGGGGGTCGATAGGATCAGCAAGTTATTCAGTTTTGGGACTGGTTTAGGGCCTCTGACCCCATCTTGATCATCAAGTCATTCAGTCCTGGGACTGATTGGGGGCACCTCACCCCATCATGTCATTCAGTCCTGGGACTGGTTGTTGGGCACCTGACCCCATCATGTCATTCAGGCCTGGGTCTGGTTTGAGACACCTGACCCCATCATGTCATTCAGTCCTGTGACTGTTTTGGGGCACCTGACTCCATCATGTAATTCAGTCCTGGGACTGGTTTGGGGTACCTCAACCCATCATGTCATTTAGTCCTGGGACTGGTTTGGGGCACCTGACCCCATCATGTCATTCAGTCCTGGGACTGGTTTGGGGCACCTGACCCCATCATGTCATTCAGTCCTGGGACTGGTTTGGGGTACCTGACCCCATCATGTCATTCAGTCCTGGGACTGGTTTGGGGTACCTGACCCCATCATGTCATTCAGAACTGGGACTGGTTTGGGATACCTGGCCCCATCATGTCATACAGTCCTTGGACTGGTTTGGGACACCTGACCCCATCATGTCGTTTAGTCCTGGGACTGGTTTGGGACAGATGACCCCATCATGCCATTCAGTCCTGGGACTGGTTTGGTACACCTGACCCCATCATGCCATTCAGTCCTGGGACTGGTTGAGGACACCTGACCCCATCATGTCATTCAGTCCTGGGACTGGTTGGGGGCAACTGACCCCATCATATCATTCAGTCCTGGGATTGGTTTGGGGTACCTGACCCCATCATGTCATTCAGTCCTGGGACTGGTTGGGGGCAACTGACCCCATCATGTCATTCAGTCCTGGGACTGGTTTGGGGCACCTGACCCCATCATATCATTCAGTCCTGGGACTGATTTGGGGCACCTGACAACATCATGTCCTTCAGTCCTGGGACTAGTTGGGGACACCTACCCCCATCATGTCATTCAGCCCTGGGACTGATTTACGTGTTCACGATTCTGTCTTTCCATTTCTGCTTGTCATCTGCGGTCGTCTTCAGCTCAGGAAGTCTTCACCACCATATCTCAGCATGCTTGTGTCACAAAGGTATTTCATAGTCTGTCCCTTCCTCTCTTTCCTTGGATTCTGTCTTCCAAAATATTCTTCACTGCGCCCTCGTGACGGGGGTTGTGTTCCTGTTGTTTTGGTAGCAGCTTTCTTTTCTCTCTCACTTCCGCCAGCATCCTTTCGTTGGATTTACTCTGTCCAATTAACTTTATTCATTTTTCTGTAACACCACATCTACAAAACAAACAAGTATTTCTTCTCTCATTTATGTATTGTCTATATTTCAGAACCGCACTACGCCGTAGACCAGAAATATGAGGTCAGGATTTTGTTCTTGTCTGTAGTGTCGAATTAATGCTACCTCGTATAAGGCTCGAAATATATATATATAAAACGTGTATACCGAGAAATTGTACTGAATCCAGAGTTCGCTGAACCATTATTGCCTAACCATGTATTTAATATAGTATAGTAGCCCCTATTGTATACCTCTACGCCTGTAAGACTTGGACTCTGAAGGCTGCACTAGAACGTAAACTTTGCGCAATGGAAATATAGATGCTTGCGAAGAATTCTTGGCATTTTCATATCTGTATCGCGTTACAAACGACAGTGTTCTTGAAATTGTTAGGAAGGAGTTAGGCCAGTATAAAAACCTACTGACTGCAGTATAAGAACGAAAATTGACATGGTATGGACATATAGCACGATCTGTGGGGCTGACCAAGACCGTCATGCAAGGCACTGTGCCTGGGAAGCGTGGAGAGGGAGACCAAAAAAGAGATGGGAGGACAATATATAAGAGTGGACAGTCTATAGCTGAAACTAATACCCTGGCTAAAAGTCGAGACGTATGGCGTGAACTGGTTAGATAAACTGCAAAAACGGTGCCTCAACGACCTTCTAGGTTACGAGACTGATGATGATGATGATGATGAGTAGACTCTTTTAGTCATGCCTTATAATAGGATGATATGACTTGCTTGAAGTAAACAAACTATATATATATATTATATATATACTTATCTTTTGTTCTAATTTTCCTTGCGCCGTTGTCTTTTTACTTCTTGTATTGCAAGAGCTTCTCTTCGACACACGTGAGGTGGCCATTCAGGGTAAATCTTCACTTGGGTCGGTCTACAGGTTCGTCTTCCCAGAATGTCAGATTCATATCCAGGGCCTTCAAATGACGCTTCCACATCATTGAATTTCAACTGTGGTCGGTCGACTTTTCTTTTGCCATCCGCCAGCTGTCCATAGAGGAAATCGTTGGGAATGCGACCATCTTCCATGAACATGACCAAGTCTTCTCTGCCTAAGGAGGGTGTACATGTTTGAGAGCTCGGTGCGAGAGTGCACCTCTGCATTTGTAGCTCTATCCCTACATGTAATTCTAAGAATAAATCGCAGGTACCGTAGATGGAAGGTGTTAAGCCTGAACTCTTGTTTGACATGTTGTCCAAGTCTCGCCACTGCCATATAGAAGTGGGCTGACAGCACATGCATTGTACACCATGACCTACGTTTTTATTGTAACTACATATTTATTCATCCCATAGCTCCGTGACTCTTCGTTATATGAATTTAATATTTTTTTGGTTTAAATGTTTGCATTTCTGAATTCTACTGGCGAAGGCACGCTCTTTCAACTACATACCGTAGCTATTTAGGTTATATAAGGACGTATTGACCATTGTATGTGTATCTGTTTTCAATGTGTTTTCTGTGTATTCTACTATGGTAGTTTTGGCAATCCTTTCTTCTTCACTGAACCCATTTACGCGGACGACATTGTTCTGTTCAGCATAGACAGCTCTGCGCTGTAACGTTCTCTCGAAATCCTAGACAGCGAAACGCTCTCCCTAGGCCGGTCTTTATCCTTGGCCAAGACCAAAGTTTAGAACCACTTTTCCGACACAGCACCCCAGGGTATTGAAACTCAAAGTCACGCTACAGAAGGCACCAACGAATTCATTTATCTCGGTAGCATGATGTCATCCGTTGTGCGCAATAATCCCGATATGTCAAGGCGGGTCGGACTAGCTGCATCAGCTATGCATGACCTCCGACGTGTGTGGAGTAACGGCAAGATCTCCCTTCAAACACAAATCCGCATCTACCAGTTCTGCGTGGTCACAGTCTACGGCTTTACGGCACCGAAACCTTGTCATTACTTAAACTTGACATGTCGCGACTTGAGGCCTTCCAAATCCGCAACCAGCGGCATATCCTAGGCATCTGATAGCATGGACTACATTCGCAACGCGGATGCCTCTGCTAAAACATGCCTTTTCGCAATCTCAGAAACACTTGACCGCCACCGAGTTTCTTTTTTCGGTCATGTTGTACGACTGGACCAGGAAACCCTGGTCCACAAGATACTACACAAGTCGTTCCTCGGCGCCAAAAGTGTTCCCCTGAACGACTGGAGGTGCAGAAGAGGCCGTTCCCGCACAATATGGCTCCAGCAGATAATCAACCTCCTCCACTCTGAGCGAGGCCTGAAACCACGTCCCAGCAGTGGATCATGGATGTAGCCGCCCGACACCTAGGTGAACATGATTATTTTTTGTACGAGGAGATGTGGTCATACCGAGAAAAATCCCCGACACGTCTAGTGAAATTGGACACGAGGTTTTTTTCCAACGGGTATATCGGGATTGCAAACCAAGTGTGCGCTCGATTCACGCGCTCCTCTATTTTAATATTGTCGTTTTCTCCTTGTACTTGTGTTTGTGATTTTACTAATACGTCGCAGCTGTTTTTTTTCTGTCTATCCCGCTGGCACAAATAATTGATCGTTCGTTCCTTCTCGTTGCTACGAGTAACCGGTTAATCTTTGGTTAGTGGATTCCGTTGATAAAATTCACATAAACTCGTCCGTTGGCTGGTCGTTTGGTTTAAATGTGTAGATTTGCGTGTTGGCGTATATCGACGTACATATGACGTCATGGATGGAAGTAAACTTGACCTTACCCTTAAAACATCACGTGCGACGTGTCATGATGTACGCGTTCGACATCAGCTTCTGTTAAAAAAAAAATATCCTGATCTATTATGTGGTCGAACGTTTCCTGGCGCACGTATGCCTTTTAATATCGTGTTTGGTGATGCGTTTAAGGATGGAAACTTTCAGCTGTGCGGATCAGGAATGGCGATACCTATTATCAATGCAGCCTTCGAAGCATGTGGTAACAAGCAACTAACACCCTGTTCATTAAAAATCAACAGTTAGAGAAAATACCAGTGCAGGAATATCGAAGTGCTTCGTCACAGTCTCCTTGTTAGGAACCAACTGCATTTGTTATCCTATGACCTGTAATGGGCGATGCCGTGACAAAAAGTGGATAGACACTTTGTGGTGTCATATCAAGGTGAAGTCATGTCAATCAATGAACGCCTGTTGGATGAGGACGCCGCAATAGATGAAGCAGCAATCCATAGACTGTAAACTTTCGACATTAGACAAGGTTCGGAAAGAATAGGGCGCATGGGAGGAAGGAGCAAGAGAGTATACAACCAGCGAGCTACAGGGACCATTAGCATCCAGACCCTACGCCATTTTCTGAGAGAGACTCGGCATCTCTGGGTATGCCCGTAGTGCAATGACGTCGGTTAATAGAAACAGAAACAATGGGAAATTAGTGTGCTCGCAGAATCTCTCAATTGTAGTAGCACTGCAATAGTTTCCTTCCCATTCGAAATACAGGATATGTACGAAACCACCGTTTGTATAGTGGTACATGGAAGGCTCCAAGCAAATCTCTGGAACCGACAAGGCATCAGTGTTGTCACCAAGATAAGTGTATCGTGCTGTTGTATTATCCACTCTACTGCATGCCTGTGCGACATGGACAATATATAGCAGACATTTCAGACAGCTCAGTAGATTTCACTTGAGCTGTCTGCTAAGGCTGCTCAGGATCAGGTGACAGGAAAAAGTTCCGAACTCTTAAATGTTAGCAATACTAACATGTTGACCATCCATACACTTGTGGAATTGGTTTAGCTAAGAAGGGCGGGACATGCAGTTCGCGTGCCAGATGAGCGCATCCACACACAGCTGTTATACGATGATCTCACAACAGGCAGACGCTCACCAGGAGGGGAGAAGAAACGCTACAGAGACTCATTGAAAGTGTCTCTGAAATGCTTCAATATTAATGTCACCTCCTCGGAGATGCTTGCACAAGTTCGTACCACCTGGCGAGCTAGTATCGCCAAAGGTGCTCAGATCGCAAAGAGTACAGCCATAGCGGAGACTCAGCGAAAGCGTGTTGGCCTGAAAAAAGCAACACTCACAACATTTCCACAGGTGGCTCCCTGAATGTGGCAGAGTGTGCCGTTTCAGGATTGTCTTCTTCTTCTTCGTACGCTGTCAAACGTCAAACTGTGTTTTTTCGAAAAAAGCAGCGGCCATCCTGAGGCTGTCGACACTGCCATAGAGCTTGTCTAGTGTTGCCACTGGTGATGGCCACATGTACTTTCTCTGGTCCTTGTATGTCGGGCAGTTTTGCAGCAGATGTTCAGCGGTCATTTTCCCGGTACCACAAGTGCATTCGTAAGTGCCACCTATCTTCAGTTTATTGAATAGGTGGTACCTCAGTCTGTTGTGGCCTGTGCGGAGTCTGAAGACCACGACCTGCTCTCTTCTGTTCATCTGGTAATAGGCATCATTTTTTGTGTAGCTAGTGTGTTCTGTTTTCCATTTGGCCATGTATCTGGCCCTAATAAACCTTTTGGACTCTTCGTAGGTCACACTAGTATCTGGTTGTGGTAGTCTTGGACCTTCTTTTGCCAGTCTGTCTGCCGCCTCGTTGCCTTGGATGTTACAGTGGGATGGAACCGACTGTACCACTTCTCTTTTTGGTGCAGACTGCTGGCATAGTTGACAGAGTACTGCTCTTAAATCATTAAGTTCAGAATTTTTCTGGCTTTTTAGTGCTGTAATCACGGACAGGGCATCTGTAAACAGGACTATCTGGCTTTCATTGCTTTCGCCTATCAGCATTGCTTCTACTGCAGCCCTCAGTGCCTCTGCCTCCGCTCTGAAATTGCTTGAGAATTTTCCAGTTGCCACTGACAGTGTTATTTTTCTACCATTTGGGAGGCTCAGGAATACTCCTGCCCCTCCGTTCTGTGTTGTGGTTGTTACAGAACCTTCGGTGTATGCATGGGTCCAGTCCATGCTTGGGAAGTTTTTCGTTATGTACCTCAGGGTTATGTCTCTTCTTTCTTTTTCAGTCTGGCTGTTCTTGTTTCCAATACCTGGTATATTTTCTACCACCTCCGAAATGATATGCTGCTTCCAGGTAGGTTTGCGTTTAGTAGGGATGAGCTTTGGTATTGTTACGGTGTTCATAGGGTCTTGCCTCATCTTTGCTTTGGCTATTTCTGCAGAGTTTCTCCGCTTCAGTTTCAGGATTGAACTTTAAAGTAATCAGAAAACACATTTCGCAGCAATATTCTGATTCTGTCGCCATCTTCGATTGCCACGGGCAACTATCAATATTATTATTATTACATGAAGGAGTACTGTCTGACAGTTTTAAAATACAAACGGGAGTGAGGCAAGTATATCTATTATCTCTACTCTTGTTCCTGATGGCGATAGACTGGATCATACAAATATCAAAGACAGGAAACAGAACTTGTATACAGTGTATACTCAAAACAAAAATAAAAAAAATAACTAAATAAGTTGAAAAGCATTCAGCCCAACTGGGGCTAAATTTTAACATGAAGAAAACAAAGCTGTTTAGAATCAGCACCTTCAGCATAAAGTCATGTTTGGAGGTGGATGCCTTCACATTTAGGCGAGAGCTGAAGCCTTAGCACAGGCTAGAGTAAGAATGAGGCTAGCGAGCAACACATTGCCACACCGAGAGGCTAAAATCCGCTGGGTATAGGTGGTACAAGTAGAGGGAGACAACTTATTAGATAGGAAACCACATCCAATCCACCATCTTCAAAGGCCATATTAAGTCGTTATCTTTCACCTAAGGATAGGTCACTTTAGATCTACTAACGGTCATCTTGGACTCCTCCAGATATCTCACACAAGCGAGCCCCGCATTCAGACCGCTTAACTTATCCTACGGAACTGCTCAGCCCATCTTGGCCTGGCATGGCAGAGGAACTGAAGCGGAAACAGTAGAACTAGTAACTACCTGGAAAGACTGGACTCCATCAGGGCGACGGGCTAGCAGGTGCAGCATGATCAGAACCATGCAGGCATAATCTCTGTCTTAGTTGTTTCCTACGTTTTGTTGGGGCACTGTTCGTTCAGTCACAGAGTTCGCTATGCTAGACTAGGACCTGTGTTTGGCCTAGGGGCGAAACGTCCGTTTCACGATTACAAAGCATCTGGTTGGAATCCCTCCGTGTTCATTTTGGCACATTTAAAGTTAGTAAGATCGCTGCTTCGCTTAGATAAATTAATGGCAACTTATTTAACTTACCTGCCAAGAGACTTATAACTGCCAAATAGGTCGGCGGTTGCACGACGCGACGTTCCGTAAAGGACATGCTACTTTCTTACATACTTATTTATAGCTTCAACGAGAGATGATTCTGTTATATTATAAGTTATCCGTTGAATTGGTCTGAGGGGATGAAGTATTACAATACTTTCTCTAACGTAGCAGGTGCGTATTTACAGATGGTGAACTGGAGCTCGGCGCGTTTATGCTTCGTAACTGGTCAGATCCGCCACGAGAGGTAGGCAGTTTAACTGCTCCGTCATTCTAAGAAGGCGGGCATTAAGACCGTCACTTATGATTTATACAATCAGTGAATGACGCAAAAGTAGAAATGCCGTGGTAGGGGCTATTAGAGACCCTTATCTTGATGGTGATTACTCTATTGCACTGGTTCTCACACCTTTTTTGTAATTATGCTTGGCGTTCAGATTTGGTTTGACTACTTTTTTACCTTGACTGAGGGGAGGAAGAAATATGATAATCGGAATGTTAGTCAGGGTCGGGCAAAACATACTGGTCAATATCCTCACTTCGGCTTCCTAGTAGCCATCCCTGGAAACAGGCTGTTTACATGGCAGCTTGGCGAACGAGGTGAGGGAACGACGTGATACCCGCAGTAGTGAGCGACACGCAGATGAAGCCAAGCATAGCACAACCGCCTGGAGGACCCCGGTCTACCATCATCTGCACGCTTGGTATATGAGGCAAGCTACAACATCCCGCACTAAACGTCCGTTTTAGGGCGCTCAAAAGAGTAGTCCTACTCTTTGTAGGCACTCATCAACAACAACAATATATTTGGAGCAGTTCTGTAGTACGTGGGTGGGGTTCCTGTTTGCGTGTATACATGGCTGAGTTGCCAATCTTCATTTTTGTGTACATGAAGCTGCGGAGTCGGCCGTGTCCGGTTCTAAGGCGCAGCACAACAGTTTGCTCTTGTCTGTTCATCTTACGGTAATCGTCTTTGTTACAGTTTGTGGCTTTCTGATTGATTTGAGCATCCCTATCTTCTGATGGTATGTAACTGGTACATCCGGCTGTTCGCCTGCAGCATCCTCCTTTGCCAGTCAATCTGCTATCGTGTCTTAGTGTTCCACAATGAGATGGTGTCTACTACACAACAATCTTGCGATGCTCACTCGGTTTAGATAACATAGCCTATAGACGTAGCAGTTACCCGGACTTCAGTGCTTGGAATGCTGATTGTGCCACTGCCAGTAATACTGCCAGTTGTGGACCGAGAATGGTGTCTTAACAGTTTCCCAGTTTCCACATGTTTTTCTTTATTTCTGCATCGTGATTATTCCCCAGTTGGTACTCTGGCCGTACCCTTAATGTTCTTTGGGTATTCCATGTACACTCCCGTTCCTCAATTCGTTACTGTACTCTGTGCTGACCCATCTGTGTGTACTCATTGGAGACAAGTTCCGTTTTGTTGTTAACTGAATTGCCATTGCTACGTGAAAGCAGAGCCATCCACATATTTGCGGCTAGGTTTTTGTTGGTAGTGCCACTCTTACTTGAGTAAAATACTCTTTGGCGGCGGGTTACAGTGCCCTCATCACACGGCGAGGCGTACTTGAAAAGGTGGACCGGGGTCCTCCTGACTGAAGTGCAATACGAGACTTATCAGTAAGTTCAACACCGAAGAGGCAAAGCTTACCAGGTTCTCTAAGAGGCCTGCTGAAGTTGGATGAGTCAGACCGAAAAGTGCAGATGTCGCAGCCAAGCTGTAAACTACGATACAGCACATTCCGTTCTCCGGACAACATCTTGCTACTTGCAAAGTCCTTTTTCAGGACTTGGTATTGCAAGATTGAGAACGAAGAAGAAGAATATGTAGTCGTTCAGGTACAATGAACTCGGTTCTATGAGCCATTTTCTATTTTGTGTAGTATCGCTTCCACTCGGGGAGGACAGATTATGGTCATGAGGTACTTCACCATTGGGTGTTGTAACAGGCGACTTATCAACGACTGACAACGTCCTGAACAGGTCTCAAGGAGCCACTGGAGATGTTTGGGGTCTCGACATGTTTTGAGGAGCTACTGGAGATGTTTGGGGTCTCGACATGTTTTGAGGAGCTACTGGAGATGTTTGGGTTCTCGACATGTTTTGAGGAGCTACTGGAGATGTTTGGGTTCTCGACATGTTTTGAGGAGCTACAGGAGATGTTTGGGGTCTCGACATGTTTTGATGATCTACTGAAGATGTATTTTGAGGAGGCACTGAAGATGTTTGGAGTCTCGACATGTTTTGATGAGCTACTGAAGATATTTGGGGTCTCGACATGTTTTGAGGAGCCACGGAAGATGTTTGGAGTCTCGACATGTTTAGATGAGCTAGTGAAGATGTTTGGGGTCTTGACATGTGTAGATGAGCTACTGAAGATGTATCTGTGGTCCCATTAATTTGCCCATAGGATTCCATGCACAGGTCTTGAGTAGTCCCAGAATATATCTCGACGATTTCCTTTCTCGATATCTAGCAGCTCATGACGAGTTTAGTCGAAGCACCAACGTGGTTTAACCCACAAGTGCTCTGACGAGTTTAGTCGAAGCACCAACGTGGTTTAACCCACAAGTGCTCTGACGAGTTTAGTCGAAGTACCAACGTGGTTTAAGCCACAAGTGCTCTGACGAGTTTAGTCGAAGCACCAACGTGGTTTAAGCCACAAGTGCTCTGACGAGTTTAGTCGAAGCACCAACGTGGTCTAACCCACAAGTGCTCTGACGAGTTTAGTCGAAGCACCAACGTGGTTTAACCCACAAGTGCTCTGACGAGTTTAGTCGAAGTACCAACGTGGTTTAAGCCACAAGTGCTCTGACGAGTTTAGTCGAAGCACCAACGTGGTTTAAGCCACAAGTGCTCTGACGAGTTTAGTCGAAGCACCAACGTGGTCTAACCCACAAGTGCTCTGACGAGTTTAGTCGAAGCACCAACGTGGTTTAACCCACAAGTGCTCTGACGAGTTTAGTCGAAGCACCAACGTGGTTTAACCCACAATTGCTCTGTTTTTCTCCAATTTAAACAAATAATCTCAGCGCGATGCCCGTAGTATCCCGTCATAGATTGGGTATATTTTTAACATAATTCGGAATTTTGCCCGACAGCGGCCGTTAAGCCTCTTCTTTTCTATTTCCAACTGCCGATGGATTTAAACGTGCGTGACACTGCGCACGGGCGTCCGATCTCTATTACATAGAGATCCGGTGAAATATCGACGTCGACGTGAAAAAAAATCAGTCTCCACTGTGATTTGAACCCCAGGCCTCCAGCACCCGAGGTCGACGTCTTACCTAGAGACCACTCAATCATCAAGAGTACCCCGGATGACATCAAATATAAGTAGAAGCCCATAAAAGTGTTAAGATAATTTTATAAAACAAACTCGGGGAGTACCCACGAAGGTCTTTAAGACCCGAATGACTTTGATGATTACACGCTGAGAGACGCTGGTCTAGTATAGGATAAACTGCCGCTCTGCGTCATTATTCCTTCAGGGACGGGCGAGGGCTGGAGATTTACGACACGGATACGCTACCATTGTGTTTGCGTTTCCGGGGATACGAAAGCGTCAATTTATGACGGGGTTGACGTGTCAACTGTCGAACTAACAGTAGCACAGGTAGGGAGGTGTGCTAGGCGTGTCGTGACGTCAGTAGGGGCAGTCTTGGTGCAGTGGCGGTGGAGATATGAGGGCGGTTATATCTCTTGTATCTCACACCAGAGCGCGTGGGTTCGCTTCCCAATTGTGGCATACACCGGTGTCATCAAAGACTTTGTCCGCTCCAGTCGGAGCATAAAGCCAGCACTGCAGGTGACCTCTGCTGGAAGCCTGATTGCACGCATGTTTGTGCTAATTTAGAGATACCTTCTATGCCACTTTGTTTTACACGATAAGGTTGCCAACAGTTTCGGTCACTTTGTTTTACACAATGAGGTGGACAACAGTTTCTTTCACTTTGCTTTACTTGATAAAGTTGACAAGTTTCTATCACTTTGTTTTACATGATAAAGTGGACAGCAGATTCTGCCACCTTGTTTACATAATGAGGTGGACAACAGTTTCTGTCACTTTGTTTACACAATGAGGTGGACAACAGTTTCTGTCACTTTGTTTACACAATGAGGTGGACAACAGTTTCTGTCACTTTGTTTAAGGTTCGGAAGAGTTCTTTCATTTTGTTTAACACGTTAAGGTTGTCAAAGACAGTTTATATCACTTTACTTTACAAGATAAGGTTGGTAATAGATAGTTGATGTCACTTTGCTTTACACGATAAGGTTATCAATAGATAGTTGGTCACTTTGCTTTACATGCGTAGTTTGCTAATTTATAGCTACTGTCACTTATAGTTACCCTATGAGAATTTCTTACCAAAAAATAAAATGTATCATCTGACGCTCTAGTATCACCGAAGGTGCTCAGATCTCAGAGATTCAAACCATATCGGAAGCTTAGCGAAAGCATGCTGTCCGAAAAAAAAAGTGCAGGACGACCCCACAGCCGGCTCCCTACATATGTTTACCACCAACTGGACTTCCGTGGCCCAAGACAGCGTCCACTGGAGACTAAGTTGGTACCCGCAGCTACGAGGGACGTTCAAGTCAAACTGGGACTTTTTTGTAATGACAATTTTTTTTTCAAGTAGTCAAAATGCCATTTAGTATTTGATATGATCTCCTGCATCGTATATACACTTTTCCCAGCGTTAAAGTAATTCATGAAAAGCTTTAGGGTAGAACGATTTGTCAGTATTTATGAACCAATCCAGTACATCTTGTTTCACTTCGTCATTAGTGCTGAAATGATAACCTCCAAGAAATTCTTTTAAGGGTTCAAACAGGTGGAAATCGTGGGGAGCAAGATTTGGGCTGTAAGAAGTATGTGGTAATACCTCACAGTTGAGTTGCTGCAAATGGCACCAAGTGCGGGAGCTGTAAGAGGTTGAGCGTTATATTGCTGGAATAAGACGCTCTTTGTGATCAAACCAAGCCGTTTTTCCTGTATACGATTTTGCACATTCTTCATAACGCGTATGTACTATTCACTGTTGATAGTGGCACTACGGAGTAGAAAATCAACATCTAGGCTAAGGCGTTCCACAATCTGGAAATCATAGGAATGACTGTGGTGGGTTGAGAGCCACCATTGCCGGAATCACCACTCGCGGATGTACGGTCTCCTCTAAAATGTTTACACCATTTAAATATCTTCCTGCGGCTGAGTGTCTCATCACCGTATTGTTATTGCAGTCTTCTGTAAATATCCATAGGTTTCAATCCTTCTTTCTCAAGAAGCTTCATCACAACACACTGGTCCATGGAAGCACTAACAGTGCTGCCAGTCATTTTTATGTATTTTTGACGCCACTGACCCATGGCAAGTTTACTACCTAGCAGTAATAGTACACAAGTACCCATAACTAATGATAAAAGTTCCAACACGCTATGACCCATTCACTTACAACTAGAACCAAAAGTCCCGGTTTGATTTGAACGCCCTCGTATATATTTTGTCTCACGCGATAAGGCTGCTAACAGTATGTGTATACACTGGAGAGATTGGGAGAGAGAGATAGTCTGATCGTATGTCCAAAGCCACTCCACCCACCACACACATACACGATACCATCATCTACCACACGAGCTCCGCACGTGGCTCCTCCTTTTTTTAGAAGAAAGGTTAAGACAACCGCAGTTTTTTTCCTCAGTATTGTAAAGGCCGGCTCATAAGGGTTGTGTATTGGACTAGCGACCTTCAATAAAACATAGGACATAAATGTTTAGGTTGAGACTTCCCGCAATCATGCCAACTTCAGTGGCTGCGCCTTACTGCTACTCCAGATAAAGATGGAGGATAAAGCACGCTGCAGATATTCATAACAATACTGGCACGTGTTGCTACAATACATGATTTTGTCTTGCGTTCGCACCGTGTTGACACCATTTGGTTTGGGAAATTGTAGCAGTTGTGGGCTGAGTTGCGTGTGATGAGGTCCTTTGTGATGACTGGAGTTAAGACTAGTGCCGGATGAATAATAATAATGTTCGCTTAGGCGTCAAAGGCCCGTTGCGACGATCGACCACTACCATGTCTAACTACTGAGGATTGTTTCTTCATGGTGTGTCGACCGAAATCTCTGCAGACTCCCCAGGTGGAGCCCAGTACTCCACAAACTCGGGATGAGGACCACGGGGAGTATGTGTTGAACCAATATTTGCGCCTGCCTTTCTAATCTGTCCGTGTCCGGCTCTCCCTGTTTCTCCGCGTTCCGTCTGATTGGACTCTGGACTGTGTCCACCCTCGGGTCAGCGCGACTCTTTCCGCGCCGAGAACATGGGCCGGGAGGCATGTTGTAACCTTGGTGGAGGCGACAGGAGGAAGTCAGCTTCAGTCCAGCAGGAAGGCCCTTGAGTAGTGAACACCGGGGCTGAACTCTGTGGTGCAGCCAAGCGGAACGTCCACCGCCACCTTGGACTGCTTCCTCGCGGTTTAAGCCAGGCACAGCGTCAGCAAGATGCAGAATAACAGGACAACAGAACGAAAGCACATGCATTTCACAGAATAAAGTCCCCGTTACCACCTAGCGAAGGAGTCGTGAACTACAATCTGAACAGAAACCAGCAAATAGCAGAAAATGACTTAAACACCGGAGCGAGTCGAGAGCGCAGCCGGTCAGGAGCAGCCATCTTACTTTTTTCTCTCTGAATGAATGTACGAGAACATTGTGTTCGCATGACTTTTGGCAAACAAGTGCTTAACAGAGCATGCAATTGTCAGCCGCGGATAGACCTCATTTCTATGAACGTCGCTGTACTTTATCAGCGTACTAGATGAATGAATGTCTCAAGGGTTCAAGAACAAAATTGAATTCAATGGGTACCATCACAATATAGCGTCAAGTGAAAGGAGGAGACTGACGATCTAGCGAAAGAAGGAGCGAAGGAGACTGACGATCTAGCGAAAGAAGGAATACCTGGTCAACAACAAAGTAGCAAAAGTCACAATAAAAGGACAGGACAAAGTAAAATGGCAGGAAGAACACCCCGAACAACACACATATGATATATATATATGGATACTAACTGTCCATGGGATGGAAGACTAGCGACTGCTCAGACAAAATATACTAATCAGGCATGTTAGTCAGGTTCAGGCAATACATACTGGACAAGACTCTCACCTTGGCTTCCTCGTAGCCCTTCCCGGAAACGGGCTGTATTCATGGCAGCCTGGCTAACAAGATGAGGAATCGACGTGATCCCCGTAGCAGTGAGGATACGCAGAAGACGCCAACGGATAGCACAACCGCCTGGAGGACCCCGGTCTACTTTCATCAGCACGCTGAGAAAAGGTACGACAACCCGCGACTTAACGTCCTTTTTATGACGTACACAATCCAACTTATTGTGGGCATTCAACAACAACTAATTGTCCGAAATAGACCAGGTCATAATACTTCCGACTGGCCAGACAGAATGATCGATCAACTGTACTCCACATTCAAGACAGGTACAACCAGCGTATGTCATTGCAGCAGCACATATACGTCAGGACTGTCCCTAGTACACATGTCTGAGGAGAAAGACCCGTGGCCACTCGCCACAATGAAAGCCGGTACAGGGATATTGAGACCCTGACAAAGACGTCAGTCTTTATTGATGAATGTGGAGTTCCAGATGAAATGAGCACCGATCGCAGAAGAAGATACATATATGCTAGATTGCTGTTAGGCATGGTGGACATATAGTGTACTTTCTGAATGCGCATGTTGGATGTTGAGTATTGTCGGGTCGCAAGTTTAACACAATGTACTTTCTCATTTGGCGAGTTGGAAATGAAGTATTTTGTCAAAGAACAAGTTTAACACAATGTACTTTCTCATTTGGCGAGTTGGAAATGAAGTATTTTGTCAAAGAACAAGTTTAACACAATGTACTTTCTCATTTGGCGAGTTGGAAATGAAGTATTTTGTCAAAGAACAAGTTTAACACAATGTACTTTCTCATTTGGCGAGTTGGAAATGAAGTATTTTGTCAAAGAACAATTTTTTTTTTTTTTTTTTTTTTTTTTTTTTTTGCGTTCGCCTTATTTTATCTATCCCCCAAGGCGTGTGTGCGTTACACTGTGGTTTTTATTTTGCGCCGGTCGGCCCAGTGCATCCGACTTCAGCATTCATTTTATGTAAGGGTCTGCTTCCTCCTGCATTTTCTAAGGGTTTGCTTCCCCGGGGTAACGGCCCGTGCTGTGATGGGGATCGAACCCAGCACCTTCTGGTTGTGAGCCGTGCCACTTAACCACTAGGCCACGCCGTCCCCTTAAAGAACAAGTTTAACATAATGCATTTTCTCATTGGGAAGTTGAACATGAAGCATGTTATCAGTGGGAAAGTTTGACATAACGGGAGTGAACTCCATAGTTCCTATTAGTCGACTATCTTGTCTCTCATTTGGCCTGTATATTTTCCCAGTGCTTACCGTGTCCTCGTCTTTGCGAACATCATCGCTACTTTGTTGGCCGTTGGTAGACAAGTTGAATATACTGTGCTTTGTCTGTGGACAATTTTCTTCCTTAGTGTTTGCGTGGTTGACCATGTCTTACGTCCGGACGTTGCTACCGGGAAGATGTACGTCCTCAGGATCTTTATTTTGTGCATGTTATAATATTCTGCCATACGTCTTTTCCACAAACGTCATCACAGATTCACTAACAAAGAATAACCACATAATCGTTAGAAAATGTCATGACCAAAAGCAACATTGAAAAGGAGGTCTCGCGGAGAAGAGCGGGTTAGCTCAGCCTCAACCGCGTTAAACCGATACGCAAGCAGGCGACAGACGTCAAGGCTAAGGCTCACATATTGAATAGCATGGTTATTCCTACAATGGTATATGGATGAAATGTTTGGAATCTACGCAAATAGGACGCAGGGAAGCTGCGTATTACTAAAATAGCAATGAAGCGCAGAGTCCGAAATATCTGCCTAAAAGACCACATCCGCAATACCGAAATCCGCGACCAAACAGAGTCCCGGGCTGTCGTCGACTCTGCGTCAATGTGAAAGTACAGATGGGCCGATCATGTGGTCCGCGTGACTGGCGATAGATGGACTAGTATCTTACAACTACAACCGCCCTCATTGCCGCCTATCAACGAGATGGAGAGTTGATCAGTACCACGCCTTTGGACCATCATGGTACTCCAGGATGAAGGACAGACACAGATTCAATAAGCTTTTTACTACCTGATGTCAGGCAACTTTGCCTGATTGGGTACCAGGATTCGAGTATTCAAATAAGATACATATAACATCACGTTTGTCTGCGTGTTTGCTATATACGTGTTTGCATATTTACTCTTTTGTGCGCCTTGGGAAGTGGCGGGTTTTAGTAGCTTTCCTCACATCTCGACTGTGCTGTTGAAGGTGGACTGTGGTAGTCCAGGATGTTGTTCTAGTCCTGGCTTCTTTTTCTGCGGGACGTTCACCACAACGGGGATCACATCGATCCACATCTCGTTAGCCAGAATGCATTAAAAACAAACTGTGTCCATGGAAGTCTAGCACCTTCGATAGAAGGAAAGAAATGGGCCGCTTGAAGGAGGAAGAGACTGGCTGGTTTTATGGATGTTGTGTGTCCATCTTCTCCTCGGTCTGCCCCTGCGCCGCTTGCCTGGTACCAATACCCTACTTACAGTATCGTTCTCTCCAAGCCATTATGACGTTTGATGTGGCCAAAATATTTTAGCTTGATGGATAAGATATTGTTTTCTAACCAATTTTCCTCGATATCCAGTGTTTGTGTGGTGGTCCACGTTTCACATCCGTACATTGCCACCGGGAAGATACAAGTTCGCATAATTGTTACGTTCATCATTTTAATAGAATTGTGCCATTAGTTTCTCATTTGATTCAACCTCTGTATTTTCATAGCCATTCCCCCACTGACTTCCTTGAGGCAATCTCTATTTTTGCTTATAATTGAGACAAGGAACTCAAAACTTGCGACTTTCTCGATTTTCTGTAGTTCTAGGATAACTTTAGGTTTGGTCTTTGTGTTGTCTATGCTCATTATTTTCGTTTTACTTACATTCAGGTATAGATTATGGTCTACGCTGTGTTGTTTTACAGACAGGATCATTCGTTCCAGTCCCGCGGCGATCTTTGAGAGAACAACCGTGCCGTGCTATCTGCATATCCGAGCTCCGGTATGTCGTTCCCACCAATTGTTAACGACTCGAATTTGTCATACTTTCCGTCATTTGTATCGTTCCTCATTATAGACCTAGCATATATATTGAATATATAATTAATAAGTACTATTACATAATATCACCGGTAGTAATTTTCATCAATCGAATACACCGATTTAACAATTTCCCGTCATAGCAGCGATATCGGCAATATGGTTATTGCAGATCGAATACACTATTTTTGATGACGTCAACAACATTCATTATTAATCACTACTTACTGATTAAACGTCAGATGTCAGGACAACTAATATCAGTCGTATAGCAAAGAGTTTCTCAGGACAAACCAACATGTATAGTGCTGTATTGTATAGGTCAATGCATTGACATTCTGTCAGAAATCTATCTATCTGTCCTAAGGTTCAGGGACTTGCTTGATATTATGACCTTTGCTCGCTGTCATGCCCAGTTCCATTACCACAAAATTGCCATGACCTTTCATACGCTCCGAGCTGTATTGTAATCTTATATTCAGAAAACAGAATAATCTATAGTTTGAAAAAAAGGTCAGTGCAGTTGCATAGTGGATCGTCGTACGGTGTGGGATGAATTTTAGAGATGTCATGTGCTGGGTGTTCACTTACTTGTGGCCAGCTGACTTGTACTATTTCTCGATTCCTTGTCCTGTCCAACTCCGAACAGAATCATGTTCACATTGACACATGGGTAAACTTTATCGTGCGACGAGTGAGTCACGAACCCGGCCACTTTGCTGCGGCTGGCAGGCATTCTCACCGCTCTGTCAAATCATGTGGCACCACTGCTGTGTCATGCGGTCTTGTCGGGACAGATACACCGATCAGCTGGTGACTGTCCTTTTTGTGCCTGGAAGCCTCTCCAAAACTTCACCACCGGAAAGGCCTGTTTGAAGAACTGGAAAGGCATGTTTGTAGCACTAGAAGGACTGTTTGTAGCACTAGAAGGCATGTTTGTAGCACTAGAAGGCCTGTTTGTAGCACTAGAAGGCCTGTTTGTAGCACTAGAAGGCCTGTTTGTAGCACTAGAAGGCCTGTTTGTAGCACTAGAAGGCCTGTTTGTAGCACTAGAAGGACTGTTTGTAGCACTAGAAGGCCTGTTTGTAGCACTAGAAGGGCTGTTTGTAGCACTAGATGGCCTGTTTATAGCACTAGAAGGCTTGTTTGTAGCACTAGAAGGCCTGTTTGTAGCACTAGAAGGTCTGTTTGTAGCACTAAAAGGCCTATTTGTCGGCCTGTTTGAAGAACTGAGTAGTCATGTCTGTAGCACTAGGAGGCCTGGTTGTAGCCCCGAGAAGGCCTGTTTGAAGTTCTGGAAAGTCCTGTTTATAGCCATGAGGACTGTAGCCCCGAAAAGGCTTGTTTGTTGCCCTGGAAAGGCCTGTGTGTAGTCCTGAGATACTTTTGTAGCTCTGGGAACGCCTGTTTGAAGAACTGAAAAGGCCTGTTTGTAGCCATGAGAATGCCTGTTTGTAGACCTAAGGAAGGCCTGTTTGTAGCACTAGAAGAACTGTTTGTAGCACTAGAAGACCTGTTTGTAGCACTAGAAATCCTGTTTGGTGCCATATAAAGGCCTGTTTGAAGAACTGAGTAGTCATGTCTGTAGCACTAGAAGGCCTGGTTGTAGCCCCGAGAAGGCCTGTTTGAAGAACTGGAAAGTCCTGTTTATAGTCCTTAGGACCGTAACCACGAGAAGGCCTGTTTGTTGCCCTGGAAAGGCCTGTGTGTAGCCCTGCGAAAGACTGTTTGTAGCTTTGAGAACGCCTGTTTGTAGCCCTGAGAATGCCTTTTTGTAGACCTAAGGAAGGCCTGTTTGTAGACCTAATGAAGGACTGTTTGTAGCACTAGAAGGACTGTTTGTAGCCCTAAGACGGCCTGTCTGTTGCCCTGGAAAGGCGTGTTTGTAGCCATGGGAAGCTCTCTCTCCAGCCGCACGAAAGACCGCCTGTAACCATGCTAACACAGCCGTGTTTTCATGATACACATAGTACATACGTCATGACAAGCTTTGTCCACGCACAAATCGTCTATCGGAAGACGGAAATCAATAGAAGCATGCAGTTTGAGTTGAGTACGCACACGTGAGCCTGATAACTAAATCGAAGTGTACTGATCTGCGTTACCTTGATACGACACGTTTCACCTTCATTGATAGCTCTATTTCGTCATGTTTCGGTGAAAATCCACTCCAGAATCCAATCATCCAGAAACCATGTGAAGTGTTTGTTTAATCTTTTGAACAGCGAAAAGCAACGAAGAAAAAGCGGCGTTTCGTTGCCTTGTTCACGGTGATACTATTTTCAGGGACCGAACATTACGAACGGAGAAAACAGCACTTGAAGTTGGCGATACGGGGCAAGAACACTTTTGTTGCCGGGGACCGCCGGGGAGGTATTATCTGTAAATCTCTTAAGTCTTGGCGACTTGAAGAAGGGGGGAAGATAGCTACTGCCGTTGACGTTTTTCACGTTGATAAAGTATAGTTCAAACTATTCCCGTAGTTTGGACTTCGGTTCGGGAGATCAGAGTTGGTATTAAATTGACTCATGCCCCCTACATGTCTTGATACGTTGAATCTACTATATGCTATGAAAAGCTTATTACAACATATTGCATGTGCTTTTGAACATAAAAATTATATATAAACTTTAAAAAAAAAAGGTGCTTTCGAAGAATCGTCATCATCAAGTGCCATGCCGGTTGGCGTTTGCGATCATGGACCTATAATTTTCACATAATATGTGTGTCGGTTGTGAATAATATATATGAGAATAGAGGGATTGAATTACCATAAGGTCACTGTTGTGGAACTATTGGAAAGAACCAGGCAAGCAACAGTGGAGCAGGACGCGAAGAGAAGAATCTGGTTTGTATACGGAACATCGAAAACCAATTGACAACGGTTCAAGACAGTCTCCATTTCTCGTTTCTTCATGGTAAGAGGACACAAAAGCGCAGTTGGGGAGAAGAAAGCTTGAGAACAGAGGGACTGAGCTGTATCGGATTGTACACGACAAGAGGATTTGGCGTGCATTTGTTGATGACATGTTCTCTACGCGGAGCTGAAAGGTTCTGGTTGATTTGATTTGCTTCACATCAATAGTTCAATAGTTCATATCATCAGGCGCAATACACTTACTAAGACCACTATCTGTCTTCCATGTAGCGTTGTCTAGAGGCAAGCTGTTTTCAAGGCAGTCTGGCTGACGAGCTGTGGATCGACGTGATTCGCTGTAGTAGTGAGCGTCACGCAGATGAAGCTAAACATAGCACAACCGACTGGAAAACCGCAACCCACCTTCATCAGCACACTCGGGATGTGAGAACAACTAGTACAACCCGCTACTTAACGTCCTTTCTAGGGCGCACAAGAGAGTAAACTTATTGGGGGCATTAAACAACCAACTGTTTCGTGGGCCCTGTTAAGTGGCGGTTTGCAGTAGCTTTTTCACATACTGAGCATGCTGATAAATGTCAATAAGTGTCCTCCGGGCTGTTATGCCGTGCTTGGCTTCATCTGCGTCATGCATACTACTAGGGGGATCACGCCAATCCCCACCTCGTTTTCCAGACGACCAAAACACAATCACTTTAACATAACCCAACCACAACATATTCTGGAGAGCCGCCCGCTGTGCACACATCCCTAGGAAACAGTTGAATACCGTATTGTGAGTCTCCAACGCTTGGCGGATAAGGAAAGAGCTATTTCTTGGAGGCTGGACAAATGGAGCTAAACAACACCCCACCAACACTTGCAGGTACTGTACCACTAAGTGGCGTTGGAACAAGGGCAAGGTCCCATAGGCTGATGGATCAATAACGAACCAACCAACCCCCACTTGTCAACTGTGCTTCAACTTTGATCATAGCGTCCATGTTCAAACACATTCGCTGCGTTAAATACGACATTCAAAATTAATTTCCAAAAAAAAACAAAAAAACGTTTGACAAATTAAAGATAAGGCAGTCGACAAAATATGGAAGCACGTAAATATATTGACCGATAACAGCCAAGAATAAATTGAATTCAAGTACACGTTTCAACAGAGCTAGAAGAAAGGCGCTCCTATCCTGTATTACCAGCACCATATATCTCCTCTCTATTTAACTACAGTTGTTAACTGCCACTGTTATTGGACTGTCCAACGCGCATGAATTAGTTCAGTTTAACTAGATTCCGGACATAAGCATTAGGGCCCTGGTCTAGTGTTACAGTGCTATGGGCAGGTGGTTGACTGAGCGGGTCAGTTCTTTGTCTTACTTAAAAATAGATCAGGTCGTGACCCCGTACTGTTGTGGCAGGTGTGTACACTTTTCGTCGTTTCCAAGACAAGAAGACACTTATCCAAGCAATAAGGAAAATTGACCAAACGAAAGATTGTCTTGATCGAGCAAGTGATCCTGTTCCGCTTGTGAATGGGACATAACAGATTGAATAGACATTTACACCGGCTAAAATTGGCCCCATCGTCAATGTGTATGTGTGGGCAGGCAGCATAGACATCGTAACATATCCTGCAGGACTGTTATAAGCTTAGCCAATTGTGGAAGGAGCACTGGCCCACAGAGACGAATATCCAAAAAAAACTGTCTGGAAGCCCCGAAGAACTCTGAACTACGGCAGCCTTTATCCAGAGAACTGGTCTTCACGTGTAGATGTAACAGAAAAAAGCATGGCGGCCGAGAGAGAAGAAGAAGACTTCAGCAAGAGCATAGTACCATTAGTGTTTCCTTCAGCTAGGCCAAAGAGGTTTGTGTGCTCTTGTAGTGGTACTTCTGTTCAGATATCTGATATCGCATAAGGTTCGAGTGGACATGGGCGCAAGAGATGGCGGAGCAGATGCGTGCATGAACCATTGGTGCATCCACACCCTTCGCTATTATCGAGTGGGGCAAGGAGACGACGGAGCAGAAGCGTGCATGAACCATTGGAGCGTCCACACCCTTCGCTATTATCGAGTGGGGCTCAAGAGACGACGGAGCAGAAGCGTGCATGAACCATCAGAGCATCTTTACCCTTCGCTATTTTCCGATAGGGACTGAGCACCTAGAGGTCTGCCCGAAGTGCAGTGAAGTCTATTCTAAGGAGCGAACAGAACATACTTGTTTGTTGAGTAGGGCAGGTATAGTGAACGATGTATAGCTAGCTAATTCTTAGCGTCATCATATTTCATTGGCTTGAATTTAAATTCTGCACCTGTTGTTGTAATTTATAACTTTTGGAAGTGGAGAGAAAATCGATGCACTCGTCGGGGCAACAGGTTTCGCTGGCGTTCAAGTTAAGTGTAATTTAAATTTGGGCGTTTTATGGTAGACCATATTAGGGTTTGTTTCAGGTGTCAGGTATTACTACTGATCGACTCTAGGAAAGTTGTTTCGGAGGCATCGTCTAGTGCCATGCCGACTGACCTAGAAATCTTTTCACTTTCTGCCTTGACTGTTTTATAGCACTCCTATCTTGAATGATTTTTTAAATCGCTCCTCACTTTAATTGTTTTATAGCACTCCTGTCTTGAATGTTTTTTTTATATCCCTGTGAAGTCGGATATGTTGGACCGAGAGGTACAAATATGGCAACCAATCTGTAAACTACAATACAACGCATTTCATTCTCAGAAAAACATCCTGCTACTTGCAAAGCCCTTCTTTTTATCACTCCTATCTTGAAAGTTTTTGTCATTCCTATCTTGAAAGATTTTGTCACTCCTATCTTGAAAGATTTTGTCACTCCTATCTTGAAAGATTTTGTCACTCCTATCTTGAAAGATTTTGTCACTCCTATCTTGAAAGATTTTGTCCTATTAATTCCACAGCAAGCAGGATTTAGACAACACAGATCCACTGAGAACTAGATCACTCTCATAGCACAGGAAATAGAGGATGCTTACCAAGAGAAAAAGCATACAGTAGCGGTTTGGGTGGATCTAGAGAAGGCATTTGACAAGGTGTGGAAAGAGGGACTTAAAGTCAAGCTACGAAGAAGTGAAGTATCTAGAAAAATGTACAGATGGATCAGCCACTACCTCGAAAACAGAACAGCCAGAGTTCAAGCACAAGGGCAGATGAGCTAAAAGGTGACACTGGAGCAAGGAGTACCCCAAGGGGGAGTACTGCCACCCACACATTTTCTGGTGTATATAAAAAATATCATAGAGAATATACCAAGAAGAGTCCACAGCTCCATGTTTGCAGACGATCTGGCTATGTGGACCTCTGAAAAAAATCTCACCGTAGCAAACAATCGGATGCAGCAGGCCCTACCATTGTTGGAGGAGTGGGCGAAATCATGGTTGGTCAAAATAAATGAAGAAAAAACAAAATTTACGATATTCTCGATTTCAAATAAACCACAGAACACCAAAATAAGTCTTAACGGCAAATATCTGCGGCCAAACGACAACCCAAACTACTTGGGCGTCACATTTGATCGGCGCATGACATGGAAAAGTCAGATCGAGAGAAACCGAATGAGAGCCAGACAAAGAATGGCAATCATGAGGAAACTTGCTGGCACAAGCTGGGGAGCAGACGAAAGAATACTCAAGAAACTGTACATTGGAAGAGTGAGACCAGTTCTCGAGTATGGCATTGCGGCATGGGCAACATCAGCAAAGGCGAACTTTGATAAAATCAGCAAACTTCATAACCACGCTATGAGAGTTATAACAGGAGGCATGAAGTCAACGCCAATTGTAGAACTTAAAAAAGATTACAAATTTGCAGTCCATGACCGACAGAAGAAACTGCAGAGCCCAGCAGCAGGCAGAGAAACTCAGATGACTGACAGACCATCCAATGCATCAGAGACTAAATGGATTTGGAGAAGGGAAACTAAAGCGGAGAAACTTTGCAGAAATAGCCAAAGCAAAGATGAGCGAAGACCCTATGAACTCATTAACAACACCAAAGCCCATCCCTACTGTACGCAAACCCACATGGAAGCAGCATATCATTCCGGAGGTGGTAGAAAATATACCAGGTATTGGAAACAAGAACATTCAGACTTAAAAAGAAAGAAGAGACATAACCCTGAGGTACATAGCGGAAAACTACCCAAGCATGGACTGGACCCACGCATACACTGACGGTTCTGTAACAAATACAACACAGAACGGAGGGGGAGGGGTATTCCTGAGCCTAACAAACGGTAGCAAAATAACACTGTTAGTGGCAACTGGAAAATTCTCAAGCAATTTTTGAGCGGAGGCAGAGGCACTGAAGGCTGCAGTAAAAGCAATGTTGACAGGCGAAAGCAATGAAAGCCAGATAGTCCTGTTTACAGATGCCCGGGCAGTAGTCACAGCACTAAAAAGCCAGAACAATACTGAACTTAATGATTTAAGAGCAGTACTCTGTCAACTATGCCAGCAGTCCGCACCAAAAAAGAGTAGTGGTACAGTGGGTTCCATCCCACTGTAACATCCAAGGCAACGAGGAGGCAGACAGAGTGGCACAAGAAGGTGCAAGACTACCACAACCAGATTCTAGTATGACCTACGAAGAGTCCAAAAGGTTTATTAGCGCCAGATACATATCCATATGGGAAACAGAACATTCTGGCTACACAAAAAATGATGCCTACTACCAGTTGAACAGAAGAAAGCAGGTCGTGGTCTTCAGACTCCGCACAGGCCACAACAGATTTAGGTACCACCTATTCATTAAACTGAACATAGGTGGTACTGACGAATGCACCTGTGGTACAGGGAAAATGACCGCTGAACATCTGCTGCAAAACTGCCCGACATACGAGGACCAGAGAAAGCACATGTGGCCATCAATAGTGCCAACACTAGACAAGCTCTATGGCAGTGTCGACAGCCTCAGGATGACAGCTGCTTTCTTCGAACAAATTCAAGTTGACGTCTGACAGAGTACGAAGAAGAAGAAGAAGAAGAAGAATGTTTTTGTCGCATCTATCTTGAAAGTTTTTGTCACTCCTATCTTGAATGTTTTTATCTCCTATCTTGAATGTTTGTATCACTCCTATCTTGAATGTTTTTATCACTCATGCCTTTACTGTTTTTGATCACTCCTGCCTTGAATCTTTTTTATCACTCTTATCTAGAATGTTTTTCTATCGCTCCTGACGGACATGCTTTTTTTTTGTTTTTATCAATCCTGCCTTTGACCGTCTTCTGTGTGATGATGTTTATACCTCCATCATTACTTTTGCCGCTCTCTATCTCATTTTTCGACAATGTTGTCCGTGTGCTCCAAATCGTGCTCCCCCCTTACAAATTGTATAAAGCAAAATGTTCTGATGTGGTAATAAGTTTCATTTTCACCCGTACTTCTCTCATCACATTCACAGACACCTTCTTTACTTTCAATACAATTCTTTGACCTTTCCATTGACAACTAAATTGTTTAATACAATTCTCCCTCATTTTCTGAATATATGTTATTTGCCGAACCGTTTTATCCATTTTTGTGGTGCATCGTCTCCCATATTACGAGGGGGTTTCGAATGAAAACCTTAAAAGTGGGATAAAACTAGAAAAACCATGCCTTTGTATTGTACAATGTTGATATGGTTGCTAAGGATGTCAAGAGTGCCTGCACGTGCCATCACGGTGCAGACGAACAACATGACGTTATAATTACAGTTAAAAGGTGGCCACCACACTATTAAAACGAGTCGGTCGTGAGCAGTCTGTCACAGAAGTCACGCCATTTTGGAACTTCCTACTCCCTTTATTCACTTGCTGGAGTGAAAGGCATTCACCATCGTACAGGGCATTCATTCACCTAAGAATTTAATTAGGTTCCACCCATTCGATGCTTAAAAAAAAACAAACCCCAATAACAGAACGCTGCTTCGTTTTTGTGGCATGTTTTTGTAGTAGGGCGGCCATCTTTTATGTGCATTTATGACGCCATGTTGTTCGTTTACATTATAATGACTCGTGCATGTCACTCTTGAGATCCTTAGCAACCATATTAACGAGCTGCATGTCCATCCTACTTTTAAAGGTTTCAGAGCCTACTAGTATGTTACTGGAATGCCAACGAAAATATAAGCATTGAGCTGTTTATATATTATGGTGTTTACTTTTAAATTGATTAATTTAAAACAAAAAAAATCTTTAAATATCGTTGTCCAGTTCCTCACTGTTGTCTTCGACACACTTCTGTCACCATACACTGCCTGCATTCTGCTATGAATGTCAGCTGGTCGACATCCTTCAGCTGTTAGAAACCGAATCACCGCTCGATGATCAACTAAGGACGGATTCCGTATCACATCCGCCATGTTTTCAACGTTCTATTGAGGGAACTATGAGTGGAAGGATAATGAAATTTTGCAAACTTGACATTCGGTTTACACCAGAAGTGACGTCATCATGCGCATCGTACGTATGTTTACTTGGTGCAGATTGGTCCGATTTAATTTGGGCACGCCTCGTAAAAAACTACTTTATGAGCGGCGATGGGGTGATGAGGCTAACGACTGGTCAGAAAACGCACACTAATCAGACAATCTTAGCCAGGGCCAGGAGAAATATACTGACCAAGACCCTCACCTGACCTAGTTGGACAACAGTCTGGTTAATAAGGTGAGGTTTGACGTGATCCCAGTAGTAGTGAGCGACACGCAGATGAAGCCAAGCATAACACAACCGCCTGGAGGACCCCGGTCCACCTTCATCAGCACGCTTGGGATGTGAGGAAAGCTACGACAAAGCGCCACTTAACGTCCTTTTTAGGGAGCACAAAATATTAATAATACTCGCTGTGGGCATTCAACAACAACAACAACAATGAGCGAATGTGAACAGTTTTGGAGAGGTATCTTCTTGTCGTACTCCTCGTTGTATAGGTATAGAGAGTGGCTTGTGGAGAAACGAGTGATGGCAGTTGAAAAGCACTCTCTTGTCGTCTCCATAAGCTTGGCGTACATTTCGTCGATACTTTGGTTCCTCAAGGCATTTACCAGTGCAATTATTTCCAGTCTATTAAACGTTTAACGCGACATGTATACATTTTCAGAGTAATGCATTCTATGCTGTCAAAGTAGTGCTGTTCTATATCCTAGTTCTAAGTCGACATGTACTTCTGCAGGGGAAGATGCCCCTGTGCCTGTCCCAGCTCTGGTATGAGCTGGATGTTGCCTGGAAGAGGATTTCCTGCTTAGCGAACTAGGCGTGGGCACCTTTTTACTCCACAGTATTGGGAAAAGTGGTGCTGAAGGTGGTAAACCGATTTGCGAGTTCATCTTAATAGACTCAAACACTAGATTAAAGTAGACCCTCAGCCTGTTAGACGCCATCTATGCTGCTCTTAACAAACTACTTAACCGTGGCCGGTGTCATGCCATGTCGCACAGTTAGTCGCATCTTACGATAGTGGCGCTATTCTTGTCCTTGTCATACACAAAGACCTCGGCAGACCATTCGGGACTATTCTATATTATCTATTCTATATTATGACGCTAAGACAATTCTATACTTTCAGAGTAATGCTGTTCCATATTATCAAATTAATGTTCAACTTTTGTTGTTGTTGCATTCACCTTATTTCTCTAATCCACAAGATGGTGTGCGTTGCACTGTATTTTTAAATTGCGCCCATCGGCCCAGTGCATCCGACTTCAGCATTCATTTTATGTAAGGGTCTGCTTTCTCCTGTATCTTCTAAGGGTTTGCTTCTCCGGTTGCTTCTCCGGGGTAACGGCCGGTGCTGTGCTGGGAATCGAACCTAGCACCTTCGGATTGTGAGCCGTGCCACTTAACCACTAGCCCACGCCATGCCCTCTGTTGGGGAACCCAGACGCTAGTCTAGTCAGGCACAATGCACTGACAAAGACCACAATCTCTCTTTCATGTAGCTTTCCCTAGAAACAGGATGTTTTCAAGGAAGCCTGGCTGACGAGATGTGGATCGATGTGATCCCGTTTGTAATGAGTGTCACGAAGCCAATCATAGCACACCGGCTGGAGGACTGCGGTCCACCTTCATCAGCATGCTCGGGATGTGAGGAAAGCTACTACAACCTGCCATTTAACTTCATTTTCAGGGCGCACACAAAAATAAACTTACTCATTGTGGGCATTAAACAACATCAAATTAATGCAAATATATACTACCAGAGTAATGCAATTCTGTATAATTAGAGAAATACAGTGCTATGTTGTCAGAGTAATGCAATTCATGACATAGAAAGAGGTTACCAAAGGATGATATTTTTATGAAGTAAATATAGAAAACTCGTATTCTGTGCAGCATCTTGTTTAGCATGCGAAATCTGCATTGCACGACTTCACTGAAACGATTTCGGCAAGTCTTTTTGGTTCGATTTAACGATCCCTAGCCATTAGTTGTACCTAGTTTTCAAACAAAATCTGATTATACGGACAAAGAATTGTTCCACTACCAGATGAATTACTGTATGCTATGTTGGGACTTCTCTTCTACCTGGATATTTGCATCTTCTTTTTCTTCTTGTCCCTTGTTTTCTCCAGCCGGAGCATGGAGGCACCACTACCGTTGTCTTCCTTTAGGAAGTTTGAACCAAATCACTTTTCGTGCTCTTGCAGTGGTGGGTTATGTCATCAACAGAGGTTGACGGTGATAGATCTATATCTGTCTCTCTCGGGCCTGTCTGGTACACGCAGCCAGACTGTGTCCCGACCACATCCTGATGTCTGTCCAGCTGTACCTCTGCCGCCCTTTGACTCTCTAGCCATCTAATTTGCTCTCAAAAATAACCTTTAACAGATTGTTCTGACACTTGACATGACCAAAATATTTTATTTGTCTGCTTTTTATTTCCATCAGAAGTGTTTGTTACAACTTTAGTTGTCCAAGAGTCTCATTATTGGTTTTCCTATCTTTCCAAGAAACTTGTCCAAGTCTTCTGAATACCCACATTTCAAGAGCCTCAATACGCTTCTCCATGTTATTTTTCAGGTTCTAGGTTTCTACTCCATAAAATAAAACTGAATGCACATAGCATTTTATTATTCTAATTTTATGGTTTATGTAGTAATTTGTTTTACGCGATGAGGCTACTAGTGTTGTGCACACCACACTTTAGTCGTCTTTAGCACATGCATGGAGGTGCAGTTGTCCTATTATTTTTTCCTCAGTAAGGGACCCCGTTATCCACTCGGGCAGTTCTGGTCTTGAGACGCCAGAAATATATCTCGTATCTGCTACACTCTTGCTAGTTGCTTCGTCGGCTATTGATCCAGCAATCTGTGAGTTCCTGTCCGTTGTATCAATGCCATGTAGTGATGTCTACAAGTGTTTATGAGAAGTTTTTTAGCTCTATGCAAAATGTTCTATTTGTCTGGACTCGGAGAAAGAAGCTTTTCCTTAACACTGTCAAGCGCCGGATACTCAAAAACAAATGGTGTTCAAGTTTCGCAGGGATGTGTGCACATCCGGCATTTTGGAGTCTGTTACAGTTGGATTCTGTTCACATCCACAGAACCGCTGCAGCCTCGCCTTATTTTGATTCTGTTCAAGTGGCTGTTGAGTTGTATATGTTGTGCGAAGCTAGAATATTGTGCTTTTATCCCCACTAGCAGATCAGCAGCTGGGATACTGCTGTCTGAGACATTGTATTGAAGGAATTAGGCTAGTAGTCGTAAGCTGTAACCGGGACTTCATCATCATCATAGTCGTCTCAGTCTCTATAGACCATGCGAGTGGCGCCCTGTAAGTCTTGTCCAGCTCTGTCTCCTGTATTTCGACACTGTCTGCTGTGGCTGTAAAGGCCGATCCGTGAGTGACAGTCCCTTCCACAGATCGTACAACCGTACTGAGGAGACTGGCTGGCTGTTCCTTGATCTCTTCAGTTTTTTTCTTTTCTCTGCATACAGAAGACCTCTACGAGCATTAGCAGCCCCTATACCCCTTCCAACTGACTGTCTCCAGATAGCTCACTCCTGAGCAATTTCTTCCCAGTCCTCGTATGGGATGTCGCATGACTTCATGTCCCTCTTGCTTAAGTCCTTGAATCACATATGGGACGGTAGATTCTTCTAACTCCAATGGCTAGCTGTCCATAAAGGATATCATTTGGCAGCCTCTCATCTTTCATGCGATAAACATGTCCCAACCACCGTAGACGTCGCTGGCTCAACATCGAGTACATGCTGTGAGTGTTCTCTCTATGTAAGACCGTATTATGTGACACTATCTCTTGCCACCCAATATTCGCCGTAGACACCTCATGTGAAAGGTGCTGAGAAAGGTGCCGTTCCTGTTTAGTGTAAGTGCTCCAAGTCTCGCTTCCATACATGAGAGTGCCAAGAACGCAGGCCTGATAGACACGGACCTTGGTGTAGTGAGACAACGTAGTAAATAAGCTGACAAGAGCTAGCGACTTATAGCTGCTGCTTGCATCTGGGTAAGCACACCATAGCTGAACAAGACCATATTCCACATCCACGTGACTGCCCTGGAAACAGACAGCACCCGTGCAGACTAGCTAACACAAAAGTGATCGAAGAGGGAAGTAAACCTGGTCCCAACCATGCCGTGAAGAAACTGACTGTTTCAAGGCGGAAGGCACGCATATTGTAGACTGGTATTAGACTATCACACAACATAACAAAACGTCCTTTTCAAGACGAACGTGTAATCACATTGAAGACACATGAAGATTTTACCAATTGCTCCAGACAATGTGAACTGCCTTTGGCCGGACCATAATCAAACATAGATAGACACTAGATGAAGACTATTTGGTTAGAACAGGGTTTTTCTGTTCTTTACATATGTAAGCATGTTCTTTATCTTATTAGACTTGTCATTCGCCATTTTCACATAATTTGATTAGACGTCTGTCATTTTTCAATCAATCAATCACCCGTTTCGGTCGTAGGAGTGCCATGGTGGAAACAGGAATACACAAAGTCCTCTATCCTTAACCCTGCGAACGAGTGTGGACAAATCGTGTCTTGGCCATTCTTTGATGTTATCAACCCAGGACTTTCTTTGTTATAACTGTTTCCTCCCGCCTGCAACTAGTCTCTACAATTCTGTTTTTGAGACAGAGTCGTGTCTCATGACGTGTCCAAACCATGTCAGTCTTCGACGTTTCACTGCTGACAGAAGTTATTTCTGTTGACCAGCAAGGGAAGCTATACGGGTTCGCTGTGGTCGAGAGAACGGTGGGCGATCGAGTCCCGCAGGTTTTAAGCGACCCCTAGTCTCAAGCGAGATGGAACCAGAGTGCCTGCACTCGAGTTAACTCTACTCTTACTTATGTGTTGCAACAGGTCTAAGGTAGCTCGGGACCAGAGAGCGAGGTTGATGCGCGCTGTAGTTTTTCTTTACTGTAATCCAGCTCGTTACTTCATCAAAACACCACCGTCTGATGATGTCAGCATCATCGCTTGCGATGGACAGCTAACTAACCCTCTTACATGCCCATTTGTTCTATGTTATTTATTAAAGATGCGCGCATATCCTCCGTGTCATTTATATATTCCAAAGCGTGTATCCTTCCTTCGATTTTATGCTTGCCATTTCAGATATCACGGAAGAGGTCAGGCACATATGGGTTTGCCCAGTGATATCTACGCTGAATATAAACTAAGGTAAACGTCCCATAACAGGAATTGCCGTAGGAGATAAAGTGTTTGAATCATTGTGCTATCTCAATCTCAGCGCTTCGTAGTACAGTGGATCCCATCCAATGCACATTCATGCAACGATGAGGCAGACAGAGTGTACACATGTTACTATGGTAATAAAGCATTCGATATAGTCAATGACAACGGGCTAGAGATAAATACACGAGAGCAGAGAATGTGGAGACACAGAGATTAGTTATTGGGGAACCAATCACCCAACCCACGCAAGTTTTTCACGAATCCCCAAGCTGATCCGTCTGGGGAAATCAGAACATGCGCTCTTGATTGATGTAAATAACACGGAGTAAAGAGAGAAATTGTTGTTTTTGAATGTTCGCGAAGAGTAAGTTTAACTGTTTTGTGCGCTATGAAAAGTGAGTTAAGTTGCGGATGGCAGTAGCTTTCATCACGTCTCGAGTGTGCTGTTATAGGTGGATCGGGGTCCTCCAGACGGCTGCGTTACGCGTGGCTTCATAAACGTGACGCTCACTGCTACAGGGGTCACGTCGATTCACGCCTTAAAGACAGCCTGTTTCCAGGTAGCGCCCAGTAGAAGAGAGATGCGTTCTTTGTCAGTGTATTACGCCAGACCGGATTAGCGTCTCAGTTCCCCATGAAAAAATATTGAGGAAGGAAAAGAAACAGAGTGTTTGCAGAGTAGTAGATGAAACACCATCTTCCGGCCGAGGATGTCAGAACTTGAGCTCTTGAATGATGTAAATAGCACTTCTGAGTAAAAATGTCTCAATCTTGACGTTGATGAATGGGTGATTTGAAAACTGGTCTAAAAATCACCATATTTCCTTTCAGCCTGGCTGAGGGAGCTGTAACGAGATTAGCGTTCTTCTGTGCTTGGAAATTGCCACATAAAAGTGTGCGGCCTGACACATACAATAGAGAAATGGAGAAACGGCAATGATTAAAAATAATTTCAGCCCCAAGAAGATAATTGAACAATGAAAGATAAAAGCAAGCACCGCCGTAGCGGATGAGATGATAGAGTCGGTAAAGGGAGAGGCCTCAGGTTGTGTAGGACGTGGTTATCAGTTAGCATTCTCGTTACTTGTCCGTTCGGAAACCATTGACATCTGTGAATTCGTTCAGTTTGCTTGGAGACACGTGCGTTTTAAATGTTCCGTGTTACTCAGTGGTTCAGTAAGGTAAAAAGGTGAGATAAAAATTAAGAATACAAGAGGGAGAAGAAAAGTAAAAACACAACAAACACACATTATCAACGGATGAAGCACAGTGGTTTCTTGGGGGGAAATTATAAGCTATATAGAGAACCATTCGTGCTGGAGTACAGGTGTCCCTTACATGAAGTCAGCGGGGAATGTTGTCAAAGGGGTAGCGAAGCGTTAACTAAAAGCGGATGCGCTTAAGGAGTAAGTGAAAGACAAGAGGTCACCGTCTCAAACTCGACTGTTTGCGGCCTACTACTACTTGAGGAAAATACAATTAGAAGAAAAGTGCATGGCTTTAATTATCATATTAGACGTAATCTATATTTCTTCAAAACTTCGTCTTCCTCTTCGTTCATCCTCAGATCAAGGTCACGTTTTCTCTTACATCCTCAGATCAAGGTCCCGGTTTCTCTTACATCCTCAGATCAAGGTCACGGTTTTTCTTACATTCTGAGATCAAGGTCCCGGTTTCTCTTACATCCTCAGATCAAGGTCCCGGTTTCTCTTACATCCTCAGATCAAGGTCCCGTTTTCTCTTACAGAGGACACCGTTGTTTGTAAGGCTGTTTTTTCTCCATACAGCTTTTGTCTCATATATGTCTCGCGAGGCTAGTGTTGTTCTCTCTTTTCCTGCGTGAGCGTGCAGCTTTGTAGGATATGTTCCACGGTCATGGAATGCTTCCCACATGAACACCTGTCATCTGTCCAAATCCTCACTTTGTTGAAAAGATGACCATTGAGTCTGTTATGCCCAGTTCTCAGTCTGAAGTTGATGACTTGCTCTTCTTTAGTTAAATTAAAATATATGTCTTTTTTTCGGTAGTCGGGGTGTTGTTTAGCCCATTTTCCCCTGAAGTTGGCTTTAATTATGGTCTTGGCCTCATTACAGGTGATGCTCAGTTCTGTTTGTGGGGATGCTCCTCCACATTTTGCTAGTTTGTCTGCAGGTTCATTGCCTTCAATATTGCATGGGGATAGGATCCACTGTAAGACTTGTACAGTGAAATAGAAAAGAGGCGCGTATGTTTTGGTATCATCAACCATCCAAGGCTGTGTTAATGGACGAGAAGGCTGCCCAGTCACCGCTCGTAGTTATGAGAAAATTGTGCCTCCAAAAACGTGCAGATTTGTACAACTTCAGATTGCAGTTTACGGCTGAATTTGTCCTTTCACTGAAACTGTCTGTGTAGGGTTGACCAGGGTTGGGTGGCAGGACAAAGTGGCTTGTCTAAAATTCTTAGTAAGACTCACATGTTGAGCATCTGTAAGCTTCTGCAGAACGTTTAATTAAGTTGGATGGGACGTGTTGTTCGCGTGCCTGATGTCCGCATCCTCAAGCAGCTGCTATAAGGTGAACTTAGAATAGGCAGACGCTCATTTGGGGGACAAGAGAAGAACGACGGAGACTCGTTAAAGGTGTCCATGAAAGACGTCATCGTTAATATCATTTCTTGGGAGTTGCTTGCATGGAACAGTTCCATCTTTTGCGCTAGTATCACAAACGTTGCTCAGATCGTAGAGCGAAAGTCCATCGCGGAGGTTCAGAGTAAGATAGTCGCCCGAAAGAGCAAAACGCACTACTGTTTCGTAGCCGATTGCCACTGAAAGACTTCACAGTATGGGTGAGTTAACTAAACTACAGGTGTTATTGTCACTGAAAGACTAGGCTTACTAAACTACAGGTGTTATTGTCACTGAAAGACTAAGACAGAAGAATTAGGTTTACTAAACTACAGTTGTTATTGCCACTAAACTACGGGTGTTATTGCCACTGAAAGCTTAGATTTACTAAACTACAGGTAGTATTGCCACTAAACTACATGTGTTATTTCTACTGAAGTCTAGGTTTACCAAATTACAGGTGTTATTGCCATTGAAAGCCTAGGTTTACCAAACTACAGATGTTATTGCCACTGAAGCCTAGGTTTACCAAACTACAGGTAGTATTGCCACTAAACTACAGGTGTTATTGCCATTGAAAGCCTAAGTTTACTAAACTACAGGTAGTATTGCCACTAACCTACAGGTGTTATTGCCACTAAACTACAAGTGTTATTGCCACTGAAATCCTAGATTTACTAAACTACAGCTGTTATTTCCACTGAAAGTTAACCAACCGCTACTTGTAACAGGCCGATTTCCTTAAAACCTATGGAGTGTGGGTAGCTTTATGAAAAGCCAAGTGTTACATGTATGTTTCTTAAAATGCAGTGATTTATGAAATGGTTTATTGAAAATCTTTTCACACTTCCTCTTCATGGAGGGGAAGTGTGAAAAGATTTATTTTTTTCATCTTCATCTTCTTCTTCTTTTTCTTATTTGGGTCCGGGGCTAGCCTTTCCTCTACGGTCCCATCTCCTTAGCCAGTGTGCCCTCTTGTAGTCTGTTATCCAGGATCACCACGTGGTGGAGGTTGAGGTGGGTCTTAGCATCGTTTGTTCGCTGGCCGTGACGCTAGCAGTCAGCTCATACATTGTTGAGCATCCTGATCTCGGAAAGTTTTCCACAAGCCAGGCGTAACCTACAAATACCATAAAAGCTCAGGAGGTGTGGTAAGGTTTACCAAATAGGTTCGCTCAGCAGAGAGGCTTTAATGTGTGGCAGTAAAGTTTTGGAACCCCTGATCCCGTAGAAAGAAGAACCGATTTTGAACTGACTAGAAACAAATAATGAATGAATAAAAGTAGAGAAAACTAGCCTAACTGGTTCTTAAAGCGAGACCCTTGCACAAAACTGAAGACAATATAATAGCAATAGTGTATACATTAATAGAATCACGAGTGACTCCAAAAATACATATTGTGGCATTGCAATTGTTGTTTCCACAACACCACGTCCGGATAGGTCCTTCCTGTAGGTAGGTGTTAGTTGTGGAACGCTGAGAAAACAGTTGCACATAGCAGGCAGAGATGACGACAGCATCAGACGTAATATTTCCTTGAGCTAATTATCATGCCAGGCATCAGGTCTTATTATTGGTAAATTGTAATACAGAAAACAAATGACGCAAACACATCACAGTGTAGATAAAGAGACAGTTGGTAAATAGTATTTTTATACCAACTCTTTGCTACTAGTGTCAGGCATGGAGTCTCACAAGGATACTAGAAAGACAAAGAAAAATCAGCGAAATGAGGTGTTTGAGAATAGCTGTCAGCCGTCACCAGATTCACAGACAAACGGACAATTAGGTCACGGTACAAAACGAAGTCGTCAGACAGAACAGAATGTGGATGCAACAATGTGCATGGCTTACATAGATAGACAGATAATAAATTGGTTCGGGCACCTGACAAGAATGCAACCAAATTTACTTACGGGATTAATATACAATACCAGACAAGAGGGTTGCAGAGCAAGAGGGAGAACAAGAAAAAAATGGATAGAAGGTGTAAGTGAGACATTGAAGGAACACGTAATGACAACAACATCGATTGCACATCTGACACAGGAATGAAAACTGCAGCGCCCCATGTAGTCTGCCGACACTGTTGGATAACATATGATGGTGATGAAACTGGGTCGTGTAACAATCTGGTCACAAAGGCATAAGCACTTTTATTGCTCTGACAATTGTACCCTTTTTCTAATGAACTACAATTCCGTGCATGTGTAGAATATTTTTCTTCTTCTCCTTCTTTTTCTTCTTTTTCTTCTTCTTCTTCTTCTTCGATCAACTGATGTTATGCTTCTAGCCAGGGGAGGTTCATGAAGGAGACTTCGTTTCAGGTCTTCGCTGGTCAGTCACAGCTTTTGCCAGCATGGTCCTTCCCCCAAACCAGACTGCTTCTATTTGGTCTGTATAAGTGGGGCAGTCTTGCAGGATATGTTCTGGTGCTTGTTTAGGTGCTCCGCAATCGCATATGGTGGTGTCTCTAAGATCCGTTATGTGGAGGCGAGCCTTGAGCCTGTAATGTCCCGTCCCTGATTCTGAAGATCTCTGTCTGCGCATCTAGGCTACGTTTGTCTAGGCTGGCATTTTCTGGTTTGTATTCTTTGTGCTGGTTGCTCCATTCCGTCCGCATGTATCGTTTTATGAGTGTCTTTACTTCTTTTAAGCTTTAATGATGGCGAGTGGTGACGACACTAGAGCATGTAACAATCGAGTCACCAATGCGCCTGCTTTCCTATCAAAAATAATCCCCTCAATTATCTGACAATTGTACGCGTATGTCTTACTCTCTGCGCGCATCTTAAGAACCTTGCTAGTCGGTCATAACTGAACCCATTGGCGTGTGGCAACAGCGGACAAATAAGATTCAGCACACCACTCTTAGATAATACCAACAACAAAAACTGGTTGGTTATCGGCCGAAGTGAAGTATATAAACCTATTACTTAAGGCTCCCAGATCCCATTCGAAAACTAAGCCGCCATAAAGGAATCCCAGGTGATAACGTGTCCTATATCCTGTACATTGTAAACATATGCAGGCATTCGCGATTAGGTAGACTTTCTCTGCAGGTATTGTTGGAGACGAAAAAGCATGTACACATATCTTGTATCTGCTGCACCGTGAATTAAATACACTTGGTAAACTGATACTGTCTTAGTGTGGGTCACGGGACCCCTTACTGGCAAGGAATGAACAGGCCTACAGCAGCAGCATACTCTGAATACCTTCAAGGAAAGCGACTGCGTAAGGTTGTGTAAGAGATTGGCAACTCGTTACCTACAACAAAGTCCCATTGGAGCCACTTCTACTCTCTCACTCTCCTACGTCTCTTTATCTCAATATGTATGTGCGTGTGCGTGTATCTATCTATCTATCTATCTATCTATCTATCTATCTATCTGTCTGTCTGTCTGTCTGTCTGTCTGTCTGTCTGTCTGTCTGTCTGTCTGTCTGTCTGTCTGTCTGTCTGTCTGTCTGTCTGTCTGTCTGTCTGTCTGTCTGTCTGTCTGTCCGTCCGTCCGTCCGTCCGTCCGTCCGTCCGTCCGTCCGTCCGTCTCTCTCCTCTATCTCTCTCTCTCCCTCTCTGTCTGTCCATCCGTCCGTCTCTCCTTTCTCTCTCTCTCTCCCTCTCTGTCTGTCCATCCGTCCGTCTCTCCTTTCTCTCTCTCTCTCCCTCTCTGTCTGTCTGTCCGTCCGTCCGTCTCTCCTCTCTCCCTCTTGTCTGTCCGTCCGTCCGTCCATCTCTCCTCTCTCTCTCTCTCTCCCTCTCTGTCTGTCCGTCCGTCCGTCCATCTCTCCTCTCTCTCTCTCTCTCTCTCTCTCTCCATATCTGTCTCCGTCCGTCTCTCCTCTCTCTCTCTCTCTCTCTCCCTCTCTGTCTGTCTGTCTGTCCGTCCGTCCGTCCGTCTCTCCTCTCTCTCTACTCTCTCTCTCCCTATCTGTCTGTCTGTCTGTCCGTCCGTCCGTCTCTCCTCTCTCTTTCTCTCTCTCCCTCTCTCTCCCTCTCTCTCCCTCTCTGTCTGTCTGTGTGTCCGTCCGTCCGTCTCTCCACTCTGTCCTCTCTCTCTCTCTCTCCCTCTCTGTCTGTCCGTCCGTCCGTCCATCTCTCCTCTCTCTCTCTCTCCCTATCTGTCTGTCCGTCCGTCCGTCTCTCCTCTCTCTCCCTCTTGTCTGTCCGTCCGTCCGTCCATCTCTCCTCTCTCTCTCCCTCTCTGTCTGTCCGTCCGTCCGTCCATCTCTCCTCTCTCTCTCCCTCTCTGTCTGTCCGTCCGTCCGTCCATCTCTCCTCTCTCTCTCTCCATATCTGTCTCCGTCCGTCCGTCCGTCTCTCCTCTCTCTCTCTCTCCCCCTCTGTCTGTCTGTCTGTCCGTCCGTCCGTCTCTCCTCTCTCTCTACTCTCTCTCTCCCTATCTGTCTGTCTGTCTGTCTGTCCGTCCGTCTCTCCTCTCTCTCTCTCTCCCTCTCTGTCTGTCTGTGTGTCCGTCCGTCCGTCTCTCCACTCTCTCCTCTCTCTCTCTCTCCCTCTCTGTCTGTCCGTCCGTCCGTCCATCTCTCCTGTCTCTCTCTCTCTCTCCCTATCTGTCTGTCCGTACGTCCGTCTCTCCTCTCTCTCTCCCTCTCTGTCTGTCCGTCCGTCCGTCTCTCCTCTCTCTCTCTCTCTCTCTCTCTCCCTCTCTGTCCGTCCGTCTCTCCTCTCTCTCTCCCCCTGTCTGTCCGTCCGTCTCTCCTCTCTCTCTCCCTCTCTGTCTGTCCGTCCGTCTCTCCTCTCCTCTATCTCCCTCTCTGTCCGTCCGTCCGTCTCTCCTCTCTCTCTCTCCCCCCCTCTGTCTGTCTGTCCGTCCGTCCGTCCGTCTCTCCTCTCTCTCTCTCCCCCCCTCTGTCTGTCTGTCCGTCCGTCCGTCTCTCCTCTCTCTCTCTCTCTCTCCCTCTGTCTGTCGCTGTGTGTATATATGTGTGTGTGAATGTGCACACTTATATATATATATATATTGGGTCGCTTACTTACCTTGCTTAGTTCCACTGAGAGGATTTATGAAGGAATAATGGCTTATTGCCGCTGCCAATCGCCGGTTTTCATTTCGCCACCAATTTAAAAAACAAAACAAAACAACGCAAGAACGCATAAATGATCAGGTACAGGTGCAATGCAAGGAAACCAACTGTAATAATGACTGGCCCCCATGCTCCTACTGGATTGGACAACGGGGACAGGATAACGAAACGCATTAAGAGCTTTCGATTGGAAGAGTGATTACAGGTCTTGCCCTTCTCCAGTGGGATCAACATGTTGAGCAGTGCATGAGCTGGAGTCGTCAGCGACACAAAGCTGACTGCTAGCGTCAGGACCAATGACTCAGAGCTGGTTAACAGGCTGCAACAGGGAAGACTGGCTAAGGAGAAGGGATCAAATAGGGAAGGCTAACCTGGTACCCGAATATGTCTGCTGAAGTCTGGATGTGTCGAACCAAAAGGTGCAAGTATCACAGTCAAGCTGTACACTACGCCACAAAGCATTCTCTTCTCCGGACTACATCCGCAAAGATTTTCAGTGCTTGGTAGCGGGAGATTAAGAACGAACGATGAAGAAGACGTCCCTCTCCAGGTCTCGGAGCTGTCAAGTTCATTCAATTGTAAATTGGCACCAGACTTACGCCTAGGCAAAACTAAGCAGCGAATAACGGAGCTGGCTACCCCCTGCCCTCATCCATGGCAGCAATGTCTGCTACAGGACTGACGTCACCGTTGACGATATCTGTAAATCTCCACCACAGGTATTCACCGAGACGCACAAACCACGCATAGCTAGGATATCCGGCGTTGTGAACTAATCACACTGAGTAACCGTGTGCCACCACTAGCAGCAGGAGGAGCATGCGTGTGAGCGGGAGACATCGCGTGAACGCGAAAACAATCACAGTGCCACTGGATCGTCTGTTTTTGTAAACCTGTCAGAGCCTGGTGAACGTGTGTGACTGATATGATCAATGTCTTTCACATATCTTGAAGCATGGGGCGACGTGCTGTGGGATTTTTCGCTCTATTTTGTTTCCTAATGTAGGGGAGGAAGACTAACATCTGGTCGGGCAAAATGTGCTGGCCAGACATGCTAGTCAGGGTCGGGAAAATATGCTAGTCAGGGTCAGGCAAAATATGCTGGTCAGACATGCTAGTCAGGGTCGGGAAAATATGCTAGTCAGGGTCAGGCAAAATATGCTGGTCAGACATGCTAGTCAGGGTAAGGCAAAATATGCTGGTCAGACATGCTAGTCAGGGTCAGGCAAAATATGCTAGTCAGACATACTAGTCAGGGTCAGGCAAAATATTCTGACAAGAATATATCCTGATGATGCGCATGGTTGCATTGGTCACTCTTTCCTCTCTCTCTCCCTCTCTCTCTCCCTTCTGCTCTCACTCTTCCTCCATCTTTTCTCACTTCACTCTTTTCTCTTACCCCTCTCTTCATCCCTCTCTTTTCTCTCTTCTCCCTTTCTTCTCTCATCGCCCCTCTAGTCTCCCCTTTCTATTAACTCTTAACCCCTATGTTTTTTTCTCTCTTCACCCCACTATTTTCTCTCTTCACCCCTCTTTTTTCTCTCGTCACCCCTGTTTTCTCTCTTCACTCCTCTCTTTTCCGTCTCCCTCCATCTAACACTCTCCTATTCTCTCCCCTTTCTCTCTATCTGCCATTCTCTCCGCTTTCACTCTTTCTCACACTCTCCCTTTATTCCCCTCTCTCTCTCACCTACCTCTCCTCCTCTCCTACCGCTCCCTTCCTCTCTTCTCCTCCCTTCCTACCCATCTCAATCTCTCACGCTCTCCCTCCCTCTCTTCCTCCCGTTTTCTCTTCCCTTTACACTCTTTTATCCCCGTGGCTGTGTAGTGTTAACTTTTTCCGACAAGCTGTTTTTTTTAACGTAAAAAGCCCGTTGTCCGTTTGCGTGGACTTATCTTTCTTCTATTTTAACTAACTTCCCCCTAACCCAGAGAGCTGAAGCTGAAGCTATAAAGCCTATACAAATGCGACCAGTTAATATCAAATGTTGACGAATCATAGACAGGTCATTTAAAAGTTGTAACCGAAAAACGTCGCATGTCATTATTTAGGGACACCAGCAACGTCAAGTCGCATTCCAATAGGCCTACGAGTTCATTGAGTGGAACATCACGAAGTAAACAGGGGAAGAAGTCGACATGATGGAGGATCATCATCTTCAAAGATTATAGTCGGCAATGAATGTTGACCAACTTGATCCCTTCAATTTCATTTCGAGAAATGGCTTGGCTTGGCTTCGTTCGTTCTCAATCTCCCGCTACCAAACTCTGAAAGGGGTTAAGTAGCAGAATGTAGTACAGAGAACGGAATGCGCTGTGTTGTAGTTTACAGCTTGACTGCGATATTTGCACCTTTCGGTCCAACACATCCGACTTCAGCAAGCATTTTTTGAGTACCGGGTTAGCATTCCCTCTTCGATCCCTTCTCCTTAGCCAGTCTGCTCTGTTGCAGCCTGTTTTCCAGGATGACCGCGTGGAGGTGTAGAAGGGTCTTGGCAATTCTGGTTCGCTAACCCTGACGTTAGCAGTCAGCTATGGGTCGCAGACCTCTGCAGCTCATGCGTTGCTAGGCATCTTGATCCGATTACGAGAAAAGAACGTCATCAAGTGGCGAACTGCGCAGATGAACACGTTTACATCAAACGTTTTATAAAAAAACAAAACAAAACACAAACTAAAATAAGTAACAAGAAACATCACAACACAACAATTCACCAAAGAAATACAATTAAACATGTAATTTGCCGCCCCCCCCCCTCACCCCCGCCCTCTCCCCTAACCAGGTGAATAAGTATGAATAGAAGCTTCTACTGAAGGAAAAAAAGCGCTGTTTTAATTGTGTGTATTTGAATGTTATATTTGCTATCGTGTGTGCAAATGGCCACCATTGGATAGTAAATTGGCTACCTTTAGACATTTTATCCGGGCAGCTCCTAACAGCTCGCTTTTTCGATTTTCAACGGCCACCGAATTCTTGTAATTGAAAACTTTACACAGGATCTCCGAGTTTTTCGACCATCTCCAACACGACTAGGCGTCTATCTTACCTCTTCTGATATCAGGCAACGCTTGAAACTTGCGGAATTCGAACCACCCATCGTTTCTCGCTTTCTTTCGCTCGTTTCTTTGTAGGCGCGTGCCTTGTCTCTCAGATAAAGCGGAAACTCTCTCTCCCACACCCCCCCCCCTCTCCAACCACAGGGCGTTCATTTCTGCCGTCTCTTCCGCATCCAGCTTTTTGCTGACAGGAAATCAGCTCCCCCAACAGTGTGACTTGACAGCCTGTCGCTCCAAAGTCGTTGTCATTCTTACTCTTCGTCTACTCATGGAAATATATAGGGAATTCCAGCACCCTCCTCCGCATCAAGGCTGCCACTTGACTCAGTGGACTGATCTGCCTTGTAGAACGCCTTAAATCAAGTGGGGGTTGCCAGCAACCTGCAACAGTTGATTTAGCAGCTACACTGCCGCTCTGGGGCAAGAGTTCGCCTGGATCACAGTCTCTCCCACAGGTTCTTTGCATCATCCAAATGCCTTGCCTGTGTCGTTGATTCGGATGAGTAGTTTTTGTAATGACTTCTGTGTTCCTCCTATGGTGGCTTGATCATCTCTTAAAGTAAGTAGCATACCCTTTACAGAACGTCACATCTTACAACCGCCAACCTGTATGGCTGTTACACGTTTCTTGGCAAGTGTGTAGTACGTTAGGTTGCCATTACTTTACTTACGTGAAGGGTCGAAAAAAATACCCATGCCTGGACACGAGCGTGATTCGAACCGGGTGCGTTGGGATTATGAAACGGACGCTTCACCCCAAGGTCACACAGCCTCCTTGATCTTCTACATACTTAAATAAACCTTAATTATCATAATTAAAGGTTAAGTTTTTCATTTCTTGTTGGTTCATAACGAATGCAAGTGTGTATGCGTTTGCGTCTGTGTTTGTGTTGGCCAAGTTTTGCTCACGCCAGAATCTCAAGAGTCGCTTTCCATTGTCATTTAAATCAGTGTTTTACACTTTTCGCGGAATGGTGAAAAAATAAACATTTTTCGCTGACCGATCAGACGGAAATAAAACTGCTAATAATAGAACATCTTAAACTTTTGAGAAAACAATATTTCATTCAAATGGAGTTATTGCCAAATCTGTTACCGCTTCTTTGTTAGAATATTTGATGACCGTGACTGCAGCGTTGTTTCTGAGAGACGAAGGGCTGCTTTGACATACATTCGGTTTCTCTGTTTGGTTTTCATCAATGACACAACTGGAAAAAAAAAATCTTCTCACAAAAATAAGTAGTTGAAAATACGACCAACAATTTCATAACTCTCTAATTCGGAGTTGGAAATTCGTTACCAGATATAAATAATTAAGACAACTTATGTTATTTTCGGACAGCAGCGCAACAAAGAAGATCCATGCAGTTAAGCGATTATTCCGCAATATCTTTTTTCCGAGACCGGCAGGACATTTCCACGGACCGTACCTGTCCGCGGACCTACGTTGGGAAACATTGATTTCATTCATTTTCCCTTTATCTTCCAATCACTCTGTCCCATCTAGAAGGAATATTGACCCCTTTGGCACTGAAATCTTCAATAAGGATAATTTCACCGCGACAACCGTCCACTGTTTTTGCAAGTAGCTCAAAGAATTCTTTGGCATCTGCTCTCGTCTCATTCGGTGAATAAACAATAACGAAGTTGACTATCTCGCCGCCGCCCTTCAAGTCCAGCACCACGTTCATATATACATTTCCATTCCTTGATGTTGTCCATTTGATTCCTGGACACAGTATACGTGCCCCCTCACCCCTTTGGCTATGTCAATAGTTGAAACGTCGCATGCTATTCACAAGATCCACGACCTCATTGTTTCTCTTTTGTTCGTGAGATCAGTGATTTCCAATTTTGATTCCTTCATTATTTTCAGTGAACTCGACATCCTTTCCATTGATGTTCCATATTCTTGCTTTGAAAGTCGCTGTTTGTAATTCATGCCGTTCGTAATCTTTAAAGTCCATCCGGTTTTCTTTCTTTTGATATCTGCAATCGAGTGTGTAGACCAGCGCTTCTCAACCTGGGTTCCACGGAACACTAGAGTAGCGCGACAAATCGATAGGCGTTCTGCCAGAAATCAAGATGAATAGACTAGTTATCAGATCATCCCGTAATCGGTGAGATCGTTGGGGCACCCATCAAAACACCCTCGCAACCCCATGTCACCCACCCCGAATCTCTGTCAGCGGTATCTGACTGTGTATCTACTGGTCTGAGATTGGTCCATTCTTTTATGTTGTCCTACCACTTCTTTTTTGAACGACCTCTTCATCCTCCGCATTGCAGCTTTCATTGGAAGATCGTATTTGCAAGACCAGCTGATCTTGAAATGTGACTGTACCAAGTGAGTTTCGTTTTTTGGCCCTTGCCAAGAGGATTTCAAAATGCGCTATTGCTGTTGTAATTATTTCTCGAATTTCCTCATTTGAAACTAGGTATTTGTATGTGATATTTGGACGCCTTAGTAAATATCTCATCTCCAAGGCCTGTATCCTCCTATGCAGGTCAGTTGTAATTGTCCATATGTCACAAGCATAGAGGTATATTGACATACCATTGTACGCATTAATCTGATCTTCATGCATATGGCTAACCGGTTGTCTTGCCAGGTTATGTTAAGCCGTGTAAGCGCTGCTATTGTCTGAGCTATTCTGGCCAACACCTCACATTTTGATCCTTCATCACTGACAATCGACCCCAGATATTTAAAATTGTCATCCACTTCGAGTTCCTGGCCATTAGCTTTTACCCTAATGTTGAAGCCCTCGGCGTTGTTGGTCATTAATTTTGTCTTTCCAGCGTTAATCTCCATACCAAAGCCGAGAGCTGTTTCATCGAGTCTTCTCACCCATTCCTGGAGTTCCGCCTCTAATCATATGTAAATGTATTTTTCAAGTCATTTTAGTGCTTAATTTCATATTCACAATTTTACTTACACTGGATGATTCTGAGATAGTATAATAAAGTTTTCAACCTGCTATATCATTTAGAAATGTAATCGACTCAGAATTAAGTATTTGACAAGCACAGGTTTCGGGTTATAAAAGTAAATTTGATCTAAATTGGCTACAGAAATAACATGTCCTTGACACACATTTGTCCATATGACATTTGATCTTGGTTTATCTGTTGTCTTTTGAACGTGGTCAGTAATGATTCAGTTATTGTAGTAGTTTCATGGTCTAGTGCACACGAATGAAATTCACGAGACTGGAGCCCTTCGCCCTAGCTGCACAAAGTGTCGGTTTGGTGTGACAGTGACATTAAGACACGGGGCTTCAATGAACTAGAACATGTCGCCTGGGAGAATTGGTCAACAAATCACTCACACGCTGCGTGATGTCATTACGGCCTCTTGTGGTTATGGGAAAGGCAAGACACACAACGATATATGTCAGCCCCCCATCCTCTTGCAGGATACATGTTAACCGGAAAGGCTTCGGGAGCAAACTCTGCGGAAAATCTGCATCCTGTTCTATCTCCAGTCGTCTCAACGATGTATTGCCAAAGGTAACCTAGGACGTGAGAGTGTGGTTGACAAATGGCGCAGTTCCTTCCTCACTCAAACCCAAATCACCGCGGAAATCAGCCATTTCAGCTTACACAGAACGAGATACGACTGCCCACGCGGCTGAACAGAGAGATTTACCTTAGTCACATGTGATGGACGAACATCACATTATAGTATTTACTATGTTTTTATTCTGTTTATATGCGTTATGCGGTATTGGTTATTGCCGTTTATTATGTGTGTGTGTGTTTCAAGGTACGTGGTTAATTTGAAGTCTCTTGAACATTACAGTTTGATTCTTGCTATTGTCAGTAAAGATGAGAAAAACGTCAGGTTTTTTTTCTATGGCTTAAATTCAACCATCATAAAATATATATGATGTTTTCTTGAACTTACCGTCTTTATACTGTTTAAGAAGGCTCTGTCGAGTCTGTACACACAACCCGTTTCTTTGACTTTTACTTGATCTGAAAATAAATATACGCATTCAATTTTGTCTTGAATGCATAAGTTGACTCTGGCTATTTCAAGCAATCGCTACTGTGACTAAATAATATTTCTTAATCTAGACCTTTATTTAACTAATTTGTGACTGTGCTCTCTTGTCCTTGTAGGCGGCTGTATTTAAAAACTAAAATTTTTTTTTTATAGTCTGGGATCAATGTGATTTCCGTAGTAGTGAGCACCGCGCAGATGAAGCCACGCATAGCACAACCGCCTGGAGGACCGCGGTCCACATTCGTCAGCATGCTCGGGATGTGAGGAAAGCTACTACAACCCGTCACTTAACGTACTTTTCCGGCCTCACAAAAGAGTAAACAACACACAACAACATCATACCCGTTGATTATCTGATAAACCTGTATTAAGTCACCTCCAATTCTTCTCCTGTTTAGACACTGTAGGCTGGGTTTTCTCTGTCCTCATAACTATCATTCCAGAATCCCGCTATCAGTTTTTTTCTTTGCATCCTTTCCATCATGTTTATATCTCTCTATGATAAGGACTCCACCACTGTACACTGTACTCCAATCTAAGTCTAACTACTGCTTTATACAGTTTGACTATCACTTCCTTGCTCCAGTGTTTAATATTTATTTTGATCATACTTAATATTTGGATTGGCCTTTTTCACTGCTACCTGGACTTGCTCACTCACTCTACCTGTATGATATATTATAACCCTTAAGTCCTTTTCCTTTTATATCTTTCTAATATTGTTTTCCGAATGAACTTGACTTTTCCGAATGGCTTATAAAAGAAAAATAAACATATTAATAATGATGTATAATAATGTGAATGTAAGGAGTCTGGCAAAGATGGCGCCATAACTGGCTGCGAGTCTACATTTCTCTACTGTTTTGGATCATTATGGATGCCGCCAGACCACGGATTTGCCTGGAATTCACACTAGTCGACGACTTACACTTGTGTTCACGGAAACGTGGTGTTGTTTTCCGTCTGGACTTGTTATATTGTTCTTTTTTTTGTGATATCTTCCATCCGTTTATCGTGGTCTGGACGCCGGCTGAATGGCACTACGCTTATACCTGTGTCGTATTTCACGGGTTAGTTCTGCCGGTTCACCTTCACGAATTTGGCGTGTGGGAATTTTAGAAGCTACTATGATGAGCTGAATACAGCTGGGAAGAGATGCCAGACTCATTCACACGCTGAGTGTTGTCCATACGACCTCTTGTGGTTATCGAAAAGGCACGACAAACTGCGTTAGATACCATCCCACCTTTCTACCCTGCGGGTTACATGTTTACGGAAAGGCTTCGGTGGTAACCCTGATGCAAAATCTGCATCCTATGCTATCTCCAGTCGTCTCGATGAATGTCTTGCCACTGGAAAAAGGTAGCTTAGGCTCTGTGAGCGAGGTTGACAAAAGGCGCAGTTTCTTCCTCACTTCAATCCAAATCACCGCGCAAGTCACCCATTTCAGCGGACACAGCAAGAGATACGACTGTCCACACGGCTGAACAAAGAGAGTGGTCTTGATCACTTGTGATGGACAACTATTTTTTTTAAGGAGTCCCTGAGACACGAATATTATTTCCAGGTTTCCGCATGGGGAAAAGGCTTGAGAAACGCTGGTGTAGACAATCAGATGATTGCCCTGCTATTAGCTTATCATGGTGAAGTGGGCCTCCCTATTTTTGCATTTTGGCCCGCAAAGTAGGCCACATTTTATAGTTTACGTCTGTATATTGTATATTAACAGCTAACCTCCCAATATAGACGCCATTGAGATATCCACCACTCAGCTGACGCGCCTGGTAGGAGGACAGGCTCCTCCTCCATGTGTTATATTTGCATTTCTTGTTTATGTTGATCGACCGGCCCTATGCTTATAAAAATCAGGGACATCGTCAGATTGAACAGTAAAAACCATTTTATTCCTGGTGGTTGGCGTAAATAGTTGTGGTCCATGCTAATCTCAGCACGCCAAAGATTTGTTAAGATAGAGAGCTACATTCGATGTGATAGAGAAAGATAAATAGAGAGAAACGGAGACAGGCAACTAGTAAGAAATTCCAAAGTCAAATACGTAATGAGAAAATCAATAATCAAGTTAGTTTTCTTTCCACTTATGACATTAAACGGCGTCGGGAGCTTAAGTCTGTCCTGCGTTAAATGCGTTGCGTCGTTCAATGTTCGCCCGTGTCGTTGCACAATACATCTAATGTCATCTATCCACCTGCCATGCGGACGTCCCTTGCCCTGTAGCCAGATCTACCAGCTCTGTAAGCCATCAGTGGAAGTTGATGAGGGTGCATTCTCATGACATGACCGAAACAGCGTAATTTGAGCCTGGAAATGATCTCTGCACAAGATGTAGTGCCGACCATACTTCGAATGTCTTTGTCACTCATTCTGTCTTTCCTCTTAACACCGATGACCTTCCTCAGACACTTCATTCCACATGTCGAAATTCTGATCTCACGCGCCTTGGGCAGCGGCCATGTTTGGCGCTGGTAGCACGGAGTCGGCATAAATATACTGCTATCAGCTTTTGCTTTGTTGGCAAACTAATGCTCGGGTGTCTAAGCAGTGGAGACAGCTGATACGTCACGTAGATGCTTTCTAACACCCAGTCTCAATTTCCCTGTCGATCCTACCGTTTATTGAAAAAAATACTGCTCAAGTACCAGAACCTATGGGCCGGCTGACGAACAAATCATTGACACTTATGTTGAGTGGCCCATGTTTTCTGATCAGATATAAACTGGAATATGTAAGAAATGAGAAGCTCATACAAATCTATCCATGTCTTAACTACAGCGGCCATATCTCATTGTCATTTATTATCTCAGACACAACAATTCGTTTGTTGAAAGTCTTCAATTTACTCACTGCGATCTCTGTACTTTCTTTCAATTGTTGTTTTTTGCTTTTAAAAAAAAAAAAAGACACTTAATTTTATTCGTCCAGTGTGGAGCTAAAACAGCTAAAGAGTGCGAGCATGCAAGAGCAAAAAACAGGCACAAAGAAATGAAACAAAATAAGAATATAGCACACCAAATGCATATACACACATTTAAAAAAAAGAATTGGGCGCCGGTGTAAATTTGTCTTCTTAGTTCAAGTTCATAGTTAATCTGTACTTCTACAGACGCAGATGGCCGTGCAGGTCCCAGCTCTGGTATGAGCTGTATGTAGCCAGGAGAAGAGTGTACGCATTAGGAGACTCAGTGGTCTCTAGGTAAGGTGTACGTCATCGTTGCCGCAGGTCGCGTCTTCGAATCACGGTGAAGACTGCGATTTTTTTCACGTGTAACTTTTGGTAAAAATTCCCCTGATTTCTGGGTAGTGAGATCTGACTCCCGTGTTCAGTGTCGAATGCGTTAAAAAATCCGTGGCAGTTAGAAATCCAAAAGAGTAGGGTTAATGTCAGCTACCCGAACAAAATTCAAGTTAAAAATCTACCAAGTTATTTGTATCTTTCCGCAGGTAGTTTGTTAGATCAGCAATAGATGTCGCCTAACAGGCTGTGGTGGTCTACCTGGCTCTATTAAGATGGCTCTATTGAGATGTACTCGAACATCGGTAAAAACCACCCTCCGAGAAACTGGTTGTAAACAGACTGTAGAGTCTTCTTAACCAGTGCAAAGACTTTAAGTCAAGTTAAGTTAAGTTAAGTTAAGTACATTCGGCCAGTTTTCAGTTACTTGTTTTAAATAAATAAATATTAAAAAAAAAGAAAAAAAAAAACAAAAAAAAACAAACCCGTAACCTTAAATATTTCAGAATGCCTAGGTTTTTTTTGGGTCAGCTTTGCAACCAGAGGCAATCACTTTAGCCATTCAGCCACGCGGAAACAATACCCAAGGAACATAAACCTGACAGGTAGATGTGTTCTATATTAACACGTTTCTGCAAGATCGAGTTACCCATGCAAAGCACCGGCTGATCTGATTACGTGCGTCGGAGCACTTTTTATTCTGTAATCAAACAAATCGATTACAGCTCAAGTCCCTCCAAAGCGAGGAGGAGGAACAAGAATAGTCTGGAGTGGAAGACAAGGTTGTCGAGTTGTGCTGTGCTGATTATTGTTATGGAGAGATATCTTCTCCTGCCTCTTCCAGGCGTCAACAGGGGTATATCTCAAAAAAGTGTTGGTTAGCTTGATGCTGTTGGTATCTCCATAAAGCGTTTGTGGGATGTTATCGGTGTGGCTACACGTGATTACTTTGCTCATCTTATGTTGGGACACTTTTCTAAGTTGGTGCCCAGCTGTCATTTTCTCGATGCGGCAGATACATCCACTTTTATGTCCAGTTCTTAGTTCTGTTTGGGACAGGTGACATCTCAGTCTGTGGCCTATGTGGTTCCTAAAGATTACTACCTGGACACCATGATCACCGTAGTAGTGAGCGGCGCGCAGATGAAATTAAGAATAGCACAACCGCGTGGAGGACCACGGCCCACCTTCATCAACGCGCTAGGGATGTGAGGATTGCTACTGCAACCCGTCACTTAACGTCCTTTTCAGGGCGCACAGACGAGTAAACCTACTCATTGTGGGCATTCGAAACAACGACATACTGCACACCTCTGTTCGACTGGTAATATGCGTCATTTAGTTGATTCCTACATATTCCTATCTATCTATCTATCTGTCTATCTATCTATCTATCTATCTATCTATCTATCTATCTATCTATCTGTCTGTCTGTCTGTCTGTCTGTCTGTCTGTCTGTCTGTCTGTCTGTCTGTCTGCCTGCCTGCCTGCCTGCCCGCCCGCCCGTCCGCCCGCCCGCCCCCGCCCCGTTCCATCCCGTCCCATCTCATCCATCTATCCGTCTACAATCCACTTATGTCGTTAGACGTTGTGGGGAGGTGTGCTCTCCTTTGTTTCATATTTTCTATTGGCAGGTGAAAATTCACTGGTGACTTGCCAGGTCAATCCCAGCATCTGTTCGCCCCTGGAATATACGATCGCATATTTTTGGATAATGGTGGAGGTGAAAGCGTAAATTAGAGCATGGTAGACCAACAGCATATCAGGAGCCATCAATGCCGCTCCGCTAACCACATAACCAAGACCTGATGTTATATTCCCATAGTGCCCTTTTTACGACATTCTGTGTCGGGCGAATATCCATAAAATAATTTGAGTACATATTAAACTTGAATTTTGCCCGAGCAGCGGCGCTAGGCCTACTCTTCTCGATTTCCAACTGCTAAGGTATTTTTAACGTGCGCGCCACTGCACATGGGTGTCTGATCTCACTACTCAGAGATCATGGGAAATATTTACCGGATGGTCCATGTGAAAAAATCCCGGTCTCCAGCGTGATTTCAACCCACGACCTCCAGCACACGAGGCGAACATATTACCTCGTACCACTGGATTCCTGTATCTACATCTGATAATCCCCTTGGCCTTTTCATAACGTATACCCATATCAGGTTGAGATATCTTTTGACCTCTCTCGACAGTCTGTCAGTCTCATCATTGCCAAACAATAGAGTTGGACTCGTTAGTTCCTTTAGGTCTTTATTTGTATGCCCCAAACCAGCGCCGCAACACCTGACAGCTCGTCTGTGAAAGGTATAGCTTTTCTCTCTGTATTTTGATGCCATTAGGTTATCTTATCTGTCAGATTGGTGATGATGCATCTTGAGAGTAAGACTGGAAATGAAAGACAGGTTAGTTAAATGATACTATCAACATAAGTTCAATGATACTTACTATCAACATAAGTTAAATGATACTATCAACATAAGTTCAATGATACTTACTATCAACATAAGTTAAATGATACTATCAACATAAGTTCAATGATACTTACTATCAACATAAGTTAAATGATACTTACTATCAACATAAGTTCAATGATACTATCAACATAAGTTCAATGATACTTACTATCAACATAAGTTAAATGATACTATCACCTTAAGTTCAATGATACTTACTATCAACATAAGTTAAATGATACTTACTATCAACATAAGTTAAATGATACTATCAACATAAGTTAAATAATACTTACTATCAACATAAGTTAAATGATACTTACTATCAACATAAGTTAAATGATACTTACTATCAACATAAGTTCAATGATACTTACTATAAACATAAGTTAAATGATACTATCAACATAAGTTCAATGATACTTACTATCAACATAAGTTAAATGATACTTACTATCAACATAAGTTAAATGATACTATCAACATAAGTTCAATGATACTTACTATCAACATAAGTTAAATGATACTATCACCTTAAGTTAAATGATACTTACTATCAACATAAGTTAAATGATACTTACTATCAACATAAGTTAAATGATACTATCAACATAAGTTAAATAATACTTACTATCAACATAAGTTAAATGATACTTACTATCAACATAAGTTAAATGATACTTACTATCAACATAAGTTAAATGATACTTACTATCAACATAAGTTAAATGATACTTACTATCAACATAAGTTAAATAATACTTACTATCACCATAAGTTAAATGATACGTACTACCAACATAAGTTAAATGATACTTACTATCAACATAAGTTAAATGATACTTATTATCAACATAAGTTAAATGATACTTATTATCAACATAAGTTAAATTGTACTTACTATCAACATAAGTTAATTGTTCCTTTTTATCAACATAAGTTAAATGATGCTGACTATCATCATCATAGTCTAATGATACATACTGAATATCATCAGTAAAAGTTTAATGATACCGGCTATCATCATCATCATGCGTTTAATGATACCGACTATCATCATCATGTTTATTGATACTATCATCATAAGTTTAATGATACAGACTATATCAACCTTAGTTTAATGATACTGCATATCATTATCATACATTTAATAACATTTTTGGGGGTTTGTATTCACCTTATTTCTCTATTTCCAAGGTGATGTGCGTTGCACAACGATCATCTAGGTTATAATCTAGATGGCCGTGGCGGCACTATGTTTTTAATTTGCGCCTTTCGGTCTAGTGCATCCGATTTCGGCATTCATTTTATGTAAGGGTCTGCTTCCTCCTGCATTTTCTAATTGTTTGGTTCCCCGGGTAATGGCCGGTGCTGTGATGAGGAGCGGGTTGTGAACCGTGTCACTTAACCAATAACCCTATATGTTTAACGATGCGGACTATTCATTATCTTGTTACTGATACTGACTATCATGGTGTGTTTAATGATACGTAACGTCATCATCGTATGTCTAATCATGCAGAATGTTTTCATACTGAATTTAATTATACTGACTATTATCATACGTTTAATGATATTATCATCGTACGTTTAATTATACTGACGAATATCATATGTTTAATAATTATGAGTCTCATTATAAGTTGTATGATTCCGACTGTCATCATAAGTTTAATAATAGTGTCATAGCAAGTTGCTTGGTACTGAGTATCATCACATATATTAAGTGATGCTATCATCATCAAGAGTTTCATGATGCTGACTATCCTAAGTTGAATAACATTATCATAACAAGTTGCTTGATACGGACTATAATCACATATATTAAGTGATGCTATAATTATCCTCTGAGGAGAAAGACTAACCGTCTGGTCAGGCACAACATACTAACTGATCAGACATGTTAGTCAAGATCAGGCAAAATATACTGGCCAAGACCCTCACCTCGTTGTCCTAGTAGTCCTCCCTGGTAACGAGATGTTTTCATGACATCCTGGCTAACGGGGTGGGGGATCGACGTGATCCCCGTAGTAGTTAATGACACGCAGATGAAGCCAATCATAGCAGGACTACCTTGGGAATCCCGGTCCACCTTCGCCAGCACCCTCGGGATGTGAGAAAAGCTACTGCAACCCGCCACTTATCGTCTTTTTCAGGGCACACAAAAGAGTCAACCTACTACGGGGTTCACGTCGATCGCCCACTTCGTTATTCAGACTGCCAAGAAGAACGTTTCCAGGGGGGACTACGTGGAAGTCGAGATGGGTGTCTTGGTCGGTATATTTAGCATAACCGTCACTAACATGTCTGATCCTGTCCTCCCTGTCTAAAGTTGGTTGTCCATCGCAAGCGATGATTGGGACACCATCAAACAGTTTTTGTCGTGATGATGTCACATGCGCTGTATTTGGATTATAGAGATAAAGAAGGACCTGCGATGGTCATCAACCTCACTCTCTGGTCCCGAGCTGCCTCGGACCAGTGACAAGACATAAGTCAAGACGACTGGAGCTATGTTGTCCCTGATCAGACGCAAGTCTTCCTCCCGGATTCTTCAATAAATTCAGCAGTTTTTTTAGGGTCTCAATACGGCCGTACAGTTTCTCCTCATCGGGAGTCGGCGTGGGCTACAAACCTCTCAGATCTATGAGCTGAGAGCAGTAACATAGACTGGTTTCACTGCGATTAATGAGCTGTTCTTCTCAAGTAACCGTCTCTGTGAGTAAAGCTTGCCAGTCGCCCGTTGTCGTGGTCTCTTTCTAGACCTCATTTCACGTTCCACACGTATGATATTTCTGCCTTCAGTACACCTGTTCAGTGCTCGAGGGGGTGTCGATATCTTAATGTTGCCTACTGTGTTAACATCAAAGCCAAACCGAGCTGTTTCAACATTTTCAAAGAAGTGTTCACAAAAGTGGTCGTCATTAATGTTAACTTTAAAAAATGTTTTCGGCAAAATGTAATATAGCGAGGGGGTGGGGGAGGGAGGGAAGGAGAGAGAGAGAGAGAGAGAGAGAGAGAGAGAGAGGGGAGGAGGGGAAGAGAGTGAGCGAAGCGAGATTGTGTGTGTCTGTGTGACGGAAAGATTGTGTGTGCGTAAGAGAGAGAGAGAGAGAGAGGGAGAGAGGAGATGCCGCGATATTGTGTGTGTGTGTGTGTGTGTGTGTGTGTGGTGGTGGTGGCGGCGGCGGGTGGTGGGTGGTGGTGGTGGGTGGTGGGGTAGTAGTGAGAGATTGTATGTGCGTGCGGGAGAGATAAATAGACAGAGCGACAATATGCAACATCCACGAAGCCTAGCTTCGCATTAAAAAAAATGTGCAGGTATGCTTTAAAATATTAGCCTTTTTTTGTAACTTATCTAGCCTGTTTTATGTGCTCAAAATAATGATATAAAACGTGAGAAGGAAAGCGACGACGAGGCAGCGTTACACATAGTTTCTTGTTCCTCTACAGTAATACAGTTGATAGGTATCCTCATAATCTAGTCGATCAGTCCAGAGACTGGTTGTAAGGTTGTCTGAGCATGTCCTTCCATTGGACGCTTTCCTTTCTTCATTTCAATGTCGCGCCTTGTGAAGTGGCTATCAAAGTCAGAAACACAACTCTAGAAAGAAACGCATGACGTGGGCAAGGCAAATACGGGGATAGCTCTTTCTTCTGTAGATTGACAAACGAAGAAACAGCTTTAACAAGTGTTGTACTCCGAGCAAACACTAGGACTACCGAGAATGTGAAAATGAATTTTTTTGTCAAGAAGCATTCCACCTACCCCAGGTAACGGTAAATTAACACACAAATACATACACTGGCGTAATGACGCCCGCGTGAAGCCTACTACACAGCCTAGTTCCTCAAGGCTCAAATATAAGTTTTCGGCTTCAGGCTCCGGCGCCAGACGTCACAATTGAGGTGAAATATTTTAGATCTCCGGCAACGGTACCGACCGACCGACTTGGTTCAGTAGCAAATCAATCACGTTATGACGCAAGTCACTGACGTCATGTCCGGATGGATGTGCGCTTCCCTCCCGCTGTCTGTTGTCTGATATCTTTTGACTTATTTTTTTCAAGCGGTCATTAACGAAAGTGAGGCAACTTATTTGTTATACTCGGAAGAAGATAAGCGGCAAATGTATTGAACGTGCATGCACAAGTAATGTTCCTTTCATACACTCAGCTTCGATTGATTTATTTCCAGGCACTGTATTTTCTTCATAAATACTGTTTATCGCGAATCTTAAACTCTGTTATACTGTCGTCGTGCGACTTCATTTGAATTGCTGGGGTAGTCGTGGAGTTTTTAGGCGGAGGACTGCAGGCCGCTTCTCCACTGCTGTCACCGCCTCGTGTGCTGGCTATGTTTGTTTATTTCACCACCGACAGAAAAAAAACATGTTCCTTACCAGTAGAACTCCTGGGCCACTCAAGATAAGTCTAAATGATATTGCTCTTCAACAGATCCATGTGTTCAAGTATTCGGGCAGTATTTTTTCGACAGACGCAAGGATCGACAGGGAACTTGAGACAAGGTGTCAGAAAGCATCTGCAGTGACTTATCAACTGTCCCCACTGCTTAGACACCCGAGCATTAGTTTGGCAACAAAGCAACAGCTGATAAACAGTATATTTATGCCGATTCTGTGCTACCAGTGCCAAACATGACCTCTGTCAAGGGCGCGCGAGAGCAGAATTTCGTCTTATGAAATAAAGTGTTTGAGGAAAGTCATCGGTGTTACCACAAGCGTCAGAATGCGAAACGACGACATTCGAAGTATGGTCGTCAGTACGTTTTGTGTCCAATACATTTCCAAGCAGAAAATAAATTGGTTTGGTCATCTCATGAGAATGCACACTCATCATATTCCACCAATGGCTTACAATGCTGGTAGATCTGGCTACAGGGCAAGGGGGCGGCCACGAGGTAGGTGGATAAGATGACATTAGAGTGTTTGTGCAGCGACAATGGCTCACATTGACCGACGCAACGCACTTGGCGCAGGATAGACGACTTAAGCTCCCCACGCCGCTAAACGGCACAAGTGGAAAGAAAGCTAACTAACTAACTACCAGGGATTCGATCCACTTCCCTCCTTGCCACCAGACAGACATCGAAACCATTCGGCCGCGCGCATCCCTGGACTCTATTGCTTTGTAAAAATAAGTGTACTATAGTTTTCACAGTGGAAAAAGGCGTTCTTGCTTGTATTTGTTAAAGTTAGGTGAAACAATATACGAGTGTTTCCGGGCTCGATAGGGGAGAACAGAATAGTAACACTAACTTGACAGACATGTCGTAGGTATGGGTTGGGTACGGGGCTGGCTACCCCAGCCTGCAGATACGTCGGGCCACACATACTTCTATAGATATTGCCAGATAACAGTTGTTGATTTGTGTGTATTTTTGAAATACTCATGCTCCACTCTAGTTGAAAAAGTTTTGATTGAATAACTGTGTAGGTGAATAAAAATGTAGGAGGATCAAGTGGCCGAGCGGTTAGGTTACCGATCACTTAGTCATGGCGATATGAGTTCAAGCCGATGTAGAGAGAAGGTCAAACATACAGCATAGGGAATGACTCATATCTAGCTGCTTGCGCCAATACCAGCTAACCACAGCTGACCGTTTCTATTCCGCCGGCCATGGAAACAGTCTGCAATTGCGTATTCTGAAATAGTGATCACAGCTGGAAGGCAAACCAGGTCCCAAAAAAATACCACACTGCAAGGCGCAGGTATCGCAGCCTCGCTGTTCACTACGATACAACGTCCTTTTCAGTACGAACAATGAAGAAGTAGAACACAGGTATGGTATTTAAACATCGGAGTTCTAATATCCGTCACAATATGGCACCACTGGCTAGGGCATGGGGCATCTATCCAAGAACTCTGTAAATCCCCATAGCTGAACCCCAGCAAAAGTATAACCACAAGATTAAAGTTAAAAAAACATATTACAAAGAAAAAAGGAAGAGAGAAGTGAAGATAGCCCCATAGGAGTAGGCACTTGTGAGGAATTAAGTCTTATAGCAGTAGGCACTGTTGTGGGAGAGCAAGTCCTATAGCAGTAGGCCGTTATGAGAGATGGTCCTTTGGCAGTAGACAATGTTGTGAGCAATAAAGTCCTATAGCAGTAGACACTTGTGAGAGATAAAGTCCTATATCAGTAGGCATAGTTGTGAAGGATAAAGTCCTATCTCAGTAGAGTATATACCTTAACTTATATAAAGACACATTTTCCTGATCTGCCTATTTATTTTGTCTTTGGTTGACATAAGACAATTCGTTTGACTGTTTTTCAGCAGGCCAAAATTGCTTGCACAGAAGGACATGAAAGTGTATGATGTTAAAATTGCTTGCACAGAAGGACATGAAAGTGTATGATGTTAAAATTGCTTGCACAGAAGGACATGAAAGTGTATGATGTTAAAATTGCTTGCACAGAAGGACATGAAAATGTATGATGTTAAAATTGCTTGCACAGAAGGACATGAAAGTGTATGATGTTAAAATTGCTTGCACAGAAGGACATGAAAGTGTATGATGTTAAAATTGCTTGCACAGAAGGACATGAAAGTGTATGATGTTAAAATTGCTTGCACAGAAGGACATGAAAGTGTATGATGTTAAAATTGCTTGCACAGAAGGACATGAAAGTGTATGATGTTAAAATTGCTTGCACAGAAGGACATGAAAGAGTATGATGTTAAAATTGCTTGCACAGAAGGACATGGAAGTGTATGATGTTAAAATTGCTTGCACAGAAGGACATGAAAGTGTATGATGTTAAAATTGCTTGCACAGAAGGACATGAAAGTGTATGATGTTAAAATTGCTTGCACAGAAGGACATGGAAGTGTATGATGTTAAAATTGCTTGCACAGAAGGACATGAAAGTGTATGATGTTAAAATTGCTTGCACAGAAGGACATGAAAGTGTATGATGTTAAAATTGCTTGCACAGAAGGACATGAAAGTGTATGATGTTAAAATTGCTTGCACAGAAGGACATGAAAGTGTATGATGTTAAAATTGCTTGCACAGAAGGACATGAAAGAGTATGATGTTAAAATTGCTTGCACAGAAGGACATGGAAGTGTATGATGTTAAAATTGCTTGCACAGAAGGACATGAAAGTGTATGATGTTAAAATTGCTTGCACAGAAGGACATGAAAGTGTATGATGTTAAAATTGCTTGCACAGAAGGACATGGAAGTGTATGATGTTAAAATTGCTTGCACAGAAGGACATGAAAGTGTATGATGTTAAAATTGCTTGCACAGAAGGACATGAAAGTGTATGATGTTAAATGATCAACAATGCAGCGATAATAAAGAAGAAGACTTGCTAGTAACTATATCTTTAATGAGTCTATTCATCGGTTTTTAGATTGTATCATGTCTCATCTCATTATTGCTTTTATTGCAGTTTTCTCATTATCTGTTCTCTCTTACAATCAAGAACATGCAACATATATGTGGTCTCATTTTATATTAATCTCGTTTATATGATATACGTATCCATCTGTTCTTTCCACCTACCCCCCACCTGCTTTCTCTCTCTCTCTCTCTCTCTCTCTCTCTCTCTCTCTCTCTCTCTCTCTCTTAAGAAAGAACCGGCGTTACTTAGTCACTTTCAGTATATATCGAAGGGTATATTTCGAGCGATGGATCGTAGAACACTGTCACTTTCACTACAAGACCACATCTGCAACACAGCCATCATGAGTCATTGACGTCGTAGATACGCCGTTGGTAAGAAAATACAGGTGAGCAGGCCGCGTGGTACGTATGCCTCACAATAGATGGACCTGCAAAGTGACGTCATGGTGGCCCTACACCTTTATTCGTCGTCCCGGACGTCCGCCAATGAGATGTAGAGATGGCCTGCGACAAAACCTTGGTCCGGCATGGCACTTAATGACAAAGGACCGAGATGAGTTTAGACGACAGTCACACTCTTGCACAACTTTCACACGCGCCCTCAGGGTGAGATCCTTCCATTGCACTTTGATTGGGCTGCCTTCTGAGAGCGCACATACCTAGCATAGGTACATACAGACGCACACATACATCCAAACACTGGTTTATGCGTCTTAATATCGCCCAGTTTGACTACGGTCTAGGGTGGAATAGGCGCGCCTCCGCCCGTAGAAACTAGTGAGGCAAACACATACAATAAAAAAAAAAAAAAAAAAAGTTTAGACGACATTTGGCTACCTGGCATAGGGCAAAAAATTTGCCTGAATGAACACCATGACTACATTACTACAGTATATATACTTCTTGTTCGCATAGCTGGCTGATTGTACACACAACTGAACAATCAGCTTGTCCCTGCTCGATCTCTCTGAAGTATGTGTTGGTTGGTTGGTTATTGATCCAGCGGCCGTCGGGCTCCTGTCCTTTGGCCCAGTGCCATATAGTGGTATCTGCATGTGTTTGTAAGCTGGTGTTAAGTTCGTACAAAGTGTTCCATTTGTCTGGCCTCGGAGGAAGAAGCTCTTTTCTAACACTGGCAAGCGCCGGACATCCAAAAAGGTGATGTTCAAGTTTCATAGGGATGTGTGCACAGCCGGAACTCTGGAGTATGTTCTTGTTGGATTCTGTTCAAGTGATTGTTCAGTTGTATGTGTTGAGTGCAAAGTCGGAAAATGGTGCTTTGGTCTCTCCTTTTCAGGAGGTTGATGTTGTCTTTGGGAGTTGGCATGACCATATGTTTGTAGATTTCTCTCCCAGTATTTCCCATCGCCCATCTATTCAGCCAGTCTTCTCTGTTCGCAGTCTTCACTAGCTGTTTGACTGTCTGTAGGGTTGCAGGTGTGTATTGTTCTTCTCTGTTCGCAGTCTTCACTAGCTGTTTGACTGTCTGTAGGGTTGCAGGTGGGTATTGTTCTTCTTGGATGTGATCCCTTCTTCGCCAGTATGTCTGACAGGTGTATTTGAGTTACCAGGGATCCATTATATAACTATTCTGACTCCTGAACTATGTGTGTATTGTCGGTTCATCGGCTGCAGAGTCATTCTCTACCAGTCTGTAATTGAATGACGTCAGCGTCTGCCCAAATACAATGTGTCCACTATGCGTGTTTTTAGAACTTCTTCTATTAAAGACTTCATTCGCCGCATTAAACAAAAAAAATGTCTGCACGTGAAGACCAATTTTTTTTAGATATTAGATACAGTGTTGTGACTGTTGTTGTCCAATGCCCATAATGAGTAAATTTAATCGTTTGTGTCCTCTGAAATGGGCGTTAAGTGACAGATAGTAGTAGCTTTTCTCACATCCCGAGCGTGCTGTTGAAGGTGGTCCGCGATCCTCTAGACAGTTGTCCTATGTTTTCACCTGCATGTATCTCACTACTACGGGAATCATGTCGATCCACATTTTGTCAGCCTGGAAAACAGCATGTTTCCAGGTAACGCTACAGAGAAGAGATATTGGTCATGGTCAGTATATTGTGCGTAATACAGAAGCGACGGTACCTAAACTTGAAGGATCGAGGCATCAACACAGATGGCGAGATGCTCTCACACCTACGTTTTGAGGACGACTTTGTCATCTTTAGCCACAGCATTGCAGAAATGGAACAAAGTCTAAACGAGCTGAACAAAGCAGGCCAGGCGGTTGGCCTGAACAGAAATAGAAAGAAGACCATTTCAACTGAACACTTTCTTCCCTACGGAGAAACTGTGACGGGAAAATGCGCCCATAGAAAATGTCAAAGCATATGTCTAGCTAGTCCAGAAAATCAACAACAACCACATTGATAAGATCTCGCGCAGAAGAACGGCGGGTTGGCTCAGCTTCAACCGCATTAAGGGGATACTCTAGCAGATGACGGACGTCGAGGCCAGAGCTCACACCTTCAATATTATGGTTATCTCAGCAATGGTATATGGGTGTTAGGTTAGGAGTCTACGTTAATCAGACGCAGAGAAGCTTGGTATTACCGAAAGAGAAATGGAGCAAAGAGTCCTAAATATCTCCCTAAGAGACCACATCCTAAATACCGACATCCGCTAGCAGTGTTCTGGGATGTCGTCGACTGCCTCCATACTAAAGTACAGATGAGCCCGGCTATGTTGTGCATGCCTAATGGTAGATGGGATGGACGAGGAATCTGTCTTTCTGGTGGCCATACAACTACAACCGCTCGGGTGGAATCCGCGAGCGAGATGGAGAGATGATCTACACCACGCCTTTAGACCATCTTGGTACTTTAGGGTGAAGGTCAGACACAAGCAGTTTTGGCTACCTGGCACCAGACAACATTGCCTGATTGGCTACCAGGATTACAATTTCCAAGTATTTTCTTCTTCTTCTTATCTGTAGTTCGTTCTCAATCTGTCACTACCTGGCTTTGAACAGAGCTTTGCAAGTACCAGGATAATGTTCGGAGAACGGTATGCGTTGTGTGGTAGTTTATAGCTTCGCTGCAATATTTACACCTTTTGGTCTGACACATCCGACTTCAGTAGGCATTTTTGAGTACCGGGTTAGCCTTCCCTCTTCGATCCCTTCTCATTCGCCAGTCTTCCCTGTTGTGGCCTGTTATACAGGATCACCACGTGGAGGTGTAGAAGAGTCGTGGCAGCTATGACTCGCTGTCCATGTCACTATCAGTCAGCTATGGCTCGCTGTCCATGTCACTATCAGTCAACTATGGCTCGCTGTCCATGTCACTATCAGTCAGCTATGGCTCGCTGTCCATGTCACTATCAGTCAACTATGGCTCGCTGTCCATGTCACTATCAGTCAGCTATGGGTCGCTGTCCATGTCACTATCAGTCAGCTCTGGCTCGCTGTCCATGTCAATATCAGTCAGCTCTGGCTCGCTGTCCATGTCACTATCAGTCAGCTATGGCTCGATGTCCATGTCACTATCAGTCAGCTATGGGTCGCTGTCCATGTCACTATCAGTCAGCTCTGGCTCGCTGTCCATGTCACTATCAGTCAGCTCTGGCTCGCTGTCCATGTCACTATCAGTCAGCTCTGGCTCGCTGTCCATGTCACTATCAGTCAGCTCAGGCTCGCTGTCCATGTCACTATCAGTCAGCTCTGGCTCGCTGTCCATGTCACTATCAGTCAGCTTTGGGTCGCTGTCCATGTCACTATCAGTCAGCTCTGGCTCGCTGTCCATGTCACTATCAGTCAGCTCAGGCTCGCTGTCCATGTCACTATCAGTCAGCTCTGGCTCGCTGTCCATGTCACTATCAGTCAGCTTTGGGTCGCTGTCCATGTCACTATCAGTCAGCTCTGGCTCGCTGTCCATGTCACTATCAGTCAGCTCTGGCTCGCTGTCCATGTCACTATCAGTCAGCTATGGATCGTTGATCGCTACAGCTCAGTATCTTGATACCATTAAGTCACGAATACCTGCCCTTTATCCGAGTAGTCTGAACATAATTTTCCCAGTGCATGAACTAGCGGCTACATTCCCTTTATCTGGGTACACAACATTGTTCCCGGCACTTCCGTTCCCCACTTACAGCACCATCATGTTCCAGTCGACAATTAAATGACCTCAGCAGGTAATATCCATAAGTAATGCGCCCACTGTACGTTCTTTCAAGAACCTCTTTCATTACAGTCAACCGAACCATGAACAGACCTATTGTAACCTGAAAGTGACCAAAGCGGGCCTATGACGATTTTGTTTTTACTTCCCTTGATTGTCCGTGTGTATCAAAGGGTTATAGCTTAAAAACAAACATGTGAATAACATAGAGTTTCATATTCCTTTATATTAATTTTACAAACAGCGTGTGCACAGTAATATTTTGCTCTCATTGTATTACAAGGCAGCACTAAAGACGTGCCAGGTTATGCAATATAAAGACAGTTGTGGTGATATGTTGGGTGAAAATAACCCAATATTTGGGTTCTTTAAAAAAAAGCTGGCGTGTGTTATTACTTTGGCATGTGGAAAATCAAGTAAGTCGATGAATTGTATTAATGTCTACACACGTAGAGTAGACACAAAACCAAGATTGTAATAAATGGCAAGGATATGGTGGGAATTCAAAGAAGTCGAGACCTGACTGATTTAAGTTGAACAATTTACGAGGTGTGTACAAATAAAACCGGACTAAACTACGAGTGAACATACGTACGATGACATTCATTGCAAAATGCAGGCAGTGTATGGTGACAAAAGTGTGTCGAAGACAACAGTGAAGAACTGGACAACGGTGTTTAAAGAAGGAGGTGGGTTAACACAACAATATTTGCCTGACCTGGTCTCGGAAGATCTTTCATTAACTTATGTCCTTCTTTAAACATCAAGTTCTGGGTAGAGAGATCGGACTCCCGTACTTAGTGTAGAGCATGTTAACAATCCCTTGTCATTTAGAATTAGATTAGCCTTAACGGCCACCGCCCGGACAAAATTCTAAAATCTAAGAATCTATCCAAATTATTTGTACCTTCCCCAGGCTTAGTAATCTGTAGGAAGTTTAAAAATACTTACTACTGATATCATTCGGCTACCTGGCAATATACACTAACAACATGCTTGTTTGAATCATAGAATTCCAAGTATAACAACAAAGGGTGCCATATATCAACTAATATCGCATCGATTTTTACAATTTATTTGAGATAGAATATATTTGGTCAAGATAGTTTACTGTAGGAACAAATTTGTCCATAAGAAATGTTCTGAAGTTTCAGTATTCTCCTCGTAAGTATAAGTTGTAGGGTGTCTTCGTTTACCCAACTGTCTTTTGCCGTTTTGGAAACTTTTGCCACAGCGCCGCGCCGCGCCTTTTCTGCTTTTCGGTTATCTGTTTAATGTGACAGTTAGGAGATCCCGTGCACCTATAATCCTCTTGTCGGTTTTTTCTGACAGCCTAGCAGCATCCAACACTGTTGGGATCTGGAAACGTCTTTTGTGCGGTAGTCATGCCATGTTTAAGGTTGCCGTAATGGGTCTGCGGTCGTTTATATGTAGTTTATGCATCACCTCTACATTTGTAACAAACTTGATGTCGTCACTTAGCACATAGTTCAACTGAAATCAATCAACTAGTCAGTTTTACTCTAATAAATGTCCACACCGATCTCACGCGCAGGACACATCAGGAAAATTAATCCATGGTTTTCTATTATAATCTCCAGAACGTGACAAATTTGAGGGGGCTAACCAGTCAGTGAAAAATGTCACCAGTTAGCATGGTCGGACTACAGTCACGAATTTTATGTTAACAGATTTCAACTAGGTAGTAATTCACTTTTATTGCTTCATAACAATGCGTACAAAACCAAACTATGTTGTATTACTTACACAGTATAAGTCTATTTATTCCTAAGAAAAAATGCGCTACTGTCAGAGGCATGGCGTTTGTGTCCATGAACATCGTTGGTAGTTTAAGCACGGTAGTACCTTTTATCGATGGCTTTGGTAAGTATTGTGGCAGGGGAGGTCCATTTAGATTGACCATCATAAACAAGCTTATGTACAACCTATTCGAACCGTAATATCATTAATAATCTTGCGAGAGTCATTATGTTGTAACGATTATAAACGTCATTAACGATTAAAAACGGAATTGTTTTTTACTCGACAAAGCAAAAAAGGTTTCTCGTCACAGACGAGCGATTTTGTCAAGCCCTGATAATCTCCAACTTATCTAGAACTTTTCATTATAAATGCAAATCTCCAAACAAAATATCGAATATGTACTGTTCTTGCTCCCGGTAGAACTAATACACTAGTTCAGTGCTCTTCAACCTGGCACACACTTTTATAACATTTGTCAAGGTAAATTTTCCTTCCCGCACCTACAATCTGAATTGAAGAACATGTCTGTTTTTTGTTTGCTTTTAATTATCATGTAGTATTTTCTTTGCAGAACGTCGCTCCCATCACAGCTCGCCTGAAAAAATTAATAAATCGATCTCTTGTGAAATCTCCAGCCTGCTCTAAGGTCATGTCCAAGCTTTCCTTGACATATTCATGCCAACCCTTTATGATCTGCATCTGGCTCTCTTGCCCGGCACCACACCTTCTATGACCGTTCTGCCAAGACAGTTGTGTCTTTTGAATTGATGAAGCAATTCTCCTGTATGCCCAACTCTTATCGAATGTCTGTGTTTCTCCCTTTTTTCGTTGTACTCCTGTGATCCTTCTCTAACATTTCCACTAGAAAGATTCTCTTCCATCAGGTTTTTGGGGAACTTTAAAAGTCAGGTCCGTATACGGCCACCGGAGATATACAAGTTCTCAAAATTGTTACTTCTATTCATTTACTGGTATTCCGCGATAGTTTCCTCAGGTTGTATTGTTAATGCAACATGCAATTATTCCGCTACCGCCGACTTGGTAGCGAAAATCGCCCACTAGTGGTGGTGGTATCTCCCAGGCTGAAGAGCACTGCACTAGATGTATCATTACCGTTATATAGAAATATCAATAACTGTTTCTTTACCATATTATGTTAAACCGCATTATATATTTGTATATTATATATATTACATTATAAAAGGTCCACTCCGTGTTATCGAACATGCACGTTTGCAGTTACGACATTATGCAATTCATGCTAATGGCTTTTTTGGGTCATTGTAGGTGCATTCTTGATTATAAAACTAAAATGGAAAAAGTACATTGTTGAATAAGTCAATTATTTCAGTGTATTACGCTAACCATAAACTGATATAATGTATGTCTGCTATAGAACACCATTTCAAGAAATGCATTCAATAAATAAGCACAACATACACGATTTTATATTACGTCTGAACAGCTGATCTGGATAAAAGCAGGAACTACTGAAGCGACAAACTACATAATCTAACAAAATCATATTGACATCTAGATTAGCGTATACTTATATACAGCAACTTGTTCTGTATAGTATTTTTTTGCCAGTTCAAAGCACATTCCTCCTTATTCACCGCTGACAACACACACATATCATTATGGACTGGTTTTATTCTGCCCTCCTCGGTAAGGAACATAAATATCCATAGACGGGAATATATTGAACCCATAACAACAATTATTACTACAAGCTTCCCCATACTCCCGTATATACTCCTGTCTTCTCCCTATTCATTCTGCTTGCGGGCTCGTTCATTATTTAAGAGGACTTCATTCATTTTTTACGTGGTTCAACTTTTGTTGTTGATAGGTTGCATGCAATTAAGACCAAACCTGCAACGGCAGTTTATAACTAGCAGTAGTTCTAAAATGTCAATGTAAACACGTGGCAGTGAATACACAAATAAGGCTATACAACACGATATTCCTACTCACATTGTGCTTCCAGGACCTGAATAGGACATTAACAAACAAAGATAAAAGAAACATCGTAACAACAGAGATGGAATGTCTGCAACGAATGATTGGAGTAACAAGAATGGATAGAATCAGAAACGAAGATATTAGGAGACAAGTAGGTACAGCACCAGGGCTAGACTTCACCAGGATACAGCAAACCAAATGGTTCGGTCCATGTAACACATCAAACACCAGATAGTATCTCCACAGAAAGCAATTCTATACAGATACAATCGATACAGATGCGGCCCCTCCACACACACACATAGAGATATATATATATATATATATAGAGAGAGAGAGAGATAGAGAGAGAGAGACAAAGAAAGATGGACAGCAGAAATAAGAGAAGCATTTAAGCTTCCTTTTACTAAGCACATACTAAATCATGATCAAGAAACCCCTTCATGAACTGACTCTGAAAGCCACAAGCACATACTAGGGCATGGTCAAGAAACCCCTTCATGACCTGACTCCGAAAGGCACAAGCACATACTAGGGCATGGTCAAGAAACCCCTTCATAATCTGACTCCGAAAGGCACAAACAAGACAAAAGCGAATATAAAAGATATGAAAATATTATAACATTACCTTTGCTACACACGTCAAGAAATCATTTGTTCATGTTGAGTTACGGGAAACAATGCCTTGTATGCCAGACTGACTTCTTCAATCAACTGATGCTATGCTTCTAGTCTGGTTAAGTTCACGAAGGAGACTGTCATTTCAGGTCTTCGCCGATCCCCCATAGGTTTTCAAGCATGGTGCACCCAATAGACAGACTATACACTATGACAAAAGACTGGCGTCTGGCAAATATCATCAAATGCCTCCTGAAAAATAGGCGATTCTATGTAACTCTGGGGAAAAAAATAGCAGATGGCGAAACCAAAACAACGGCCTGGCACAAGGAAGTGTCCTAGCACCCATGCTATATAACGTATATACTAATGACCTACCCATGGACACAGACACAAGGAAATTCATCTTTGCTGATGACACAGCAGTCGCTGCCCATGGAAAAGGGTTTGAGGAAGTGGAAAGCTAACTGTCAAGTTCTCTCAATGGCCTTGCAGAATACTACCACAATAATCACCTTAAACCAAATCCCAATAAAACCCAGGTATGGGATCAAGATGCTGAGCAGCGCATGAATTGCAGTGGTCAGCGACCCATAGCTGATTGCTAGCGTCAGGACCAGCGAACCAAAGCTGCCAAGACTATTCTACACTTCCACGCGGTGATCCTGGATAACAGGTTGAAGCAGGGCAGACTGGCTGAAGGAGAAGGGATCGTAGAGGGAGGAATGCTAACCCGGTACTAAAACGATGCTTGCCGAAGTCGGATGTGTTGGGCCGAAAGGTGCAATTACCGCAGTAAACTACGACACAACGCATTCTGTTCTCTGGACTACATTCTGCCACTTAAGCCCTTTCAGGGTTTGGTAACGGGAGATTGAGAACGAACGAAGTCAAGCCAAGCCAAACCCAAGTATGCGCCTACCACCTCAGAAACAGAGGAAAAAAAACAAAACCGGATTAGTTGGCAAGGACAGGAGCTTGAACACTGCACGGCTCCCAAATATCTAGGCGTGACATTAGACCGCACACTGTCTTACATAACCCACTGCCAAGACACAAAGCGTAAGATACACGCAAGAAATATTATCATCAGAAAACTGACCGGCACAACATGGGGGGCACAGCCATCAGTCCTTCGGACATCTACACTGGCTGCGCCAGTCTGTAATAACTCTGCTCATGGGAAACTAATTGATACAGCAATAAATTAGGTGGGTCGGATAGTATCAGGGTGCCTAAAACCCACCCCCATTGATAAAATATACCCCATAATCGGCATAACACTCCCCCCCCCCCCCCCCCCCCCCAAGAGCCGAAGAAGCGTCCTAGCAGAAATTGAACGAGAAAAACAGGAGCACGACCCAAGGCACCCGATGTTTGGACATCAGGTACAAAACACAAGACTCAAATCCAGACATAGCTTTCTAAAAACAACGAACTCTATACATACAAACACTGAAAGTTGCCGTATCGAGGGGTGCCACAAATTGGTGCAGGTCCCAGAGATGGAACTTCGGGAGGAATCTGCTCCTGGACAGCATCTACCATACACAACATGAAAGTCGCTGAACAGACTCCGAACTGGTGTACCACGGTGCAAGAGGAATATGAAGCGATGGGGATATACAGATGTTGATACATGTGATTGTGGCGCAATACAGGACCCAGTCCACCTGATGACCTGTCCCAACTTCCAGGAAACATGCAATAGGCGCGACATGCTGGAGGTAAATGACAAGCCAATCCATGTCGCGGAATACTGGATGCAAGATATATAACGTGGTGCTTGTACACGGAAAGTAAGTAAGTATAGACAGACGTCATTTATGTAGTCTGCATAAGAGGGACATTCTTGCAGGATATGTTCTAGTGTTTGTTTGGGTGCTCCGCAATCGCACGTTGCGGTTTATCTAAGACCCATTCTCTGGAGGTGTGCATTGAGCTTGCAATGTTCCGTTCTTAGTACGAAGATCTTTGTCTGCCCATTTCTGCCAAGTTACAATATGCTGAATTTTTCTGGCTTGTAGCCGTTGTGCTGGTGTATTCATTCCGTTCTCAAGTATCATTATATGAGTGTCTTTGCCTCCTTTTAACTCGGTCGAGTGCGAGCTTACGTGCTACATCAGAGCAAAATGGAAGGTATAAACATTTTTTACAATATCAAAGTGAATTTATTAATCGATTACCGAGGAATAATGTGTACTTCTGTTTGCTGCAGAATATGTGTTAACTTCCAAGTAGCTTGGCTTTTTGCCCCCACACTGATTGGAAATATATATTTAATAACGTCAGGTATGTTCCACCTATTCCAGTGTTTCCCAACATTTTACACATGCGGATCGGTACAAATGGGACACATTTGAAGAAAGTTAAATTTGTTTGTTTATGTGCTCTCCATCTTGTAGTGATTCAAATTGTACAACACAATAACACGCACACACAACAAACAGCCATCCAAAATACCGCATCACAATATAAGCAGATAAATTACCCTATAAAACGTGTCTATATCAATTTTCGGATGTTCTAATTAACGTTTTGCGAAATATGTAGCGCTCTCTCCTCTACGGGAAGTGGACAACGATGTTTTCCTCCTCTTCTTTTTCTTCTTCTTCATCCTGAAAAGGATATTGTGTCATGTTTTACCGCGAGGCTGCGATATCTGTGTTTTCGACCCGAGATATCCTTTTTGAGCTGGCTTTTTTTTGGTTACAAGGTTTGCCGCTCCATTGCAATCCTGATCCTCTTTGCCAGAATACACTAGTGTAGCGTGTTCCCATGACCGCCGCTTGGAGGTGGAAAAGGGTCTTGATCAGCTCTAGTTCGCGTCGCTGGCTGCTGTTAACTCATTCTCTGTGCTGCATCTTTAACCCTATTCTTCCTTTACAAGGTTATTGAAATGCACACGTTTGCTCCAATTGTTATGTGTCTCCACATAGGGTTTTGTTGATGAGAGGGGTTGATAGTTATAATTGCTACTACAATTCTGAACAATGATGGACAATCTAAAAGATGGTGTTTTACTGTTTTCTTTTATCCATCGCAGTCCTTATGGTATGTGATCACTCTGCTTGGGTGTCTACTCAATGACACATGCCTTGTTCACTGTCTATATATATATATATATATATATATATATATATATATATATATATATATATATATATATATATATTCAGTCCACTTGTGTCGTTAGACGTAGTGTGGAGGTGTGACCTTCTTTGTTTCATATTTGTTGGCAGGCGAAAATACTATGGTTACTTGCTAGGTCAATCCCCGTATCAGTGGAAGCGTCTTTTCCGTTCTCGATTCTAATACGAATTCTGTCGTCTTCTGTGGACGTGCTTTTCAAATATCTGAATTCTCTAACTGAATTACATTTCGTGTTTATGATCTGGAATATAAGATCTCCTATTTTTGGGACTGGTGGTGGTGGATGCGTAAATTAGAGAAAGGTAGATCAGCAGCTTGTCATGCGTCATCAATGCCGTTCCGCTAACCACATAACCAAGACCTGATATTATAGCCATACTAAAATAATTTTAGTAGATTTTTTAAACTTGGAATTTAGCCTGAGCAGCGACCGTTAAGCCTATTCTTTTCGATTTCCAACTGCCAATGGTATTTTAGCGTGCTCGCCACTGTAAACGGGTGTCTGATCTCCTTACTCAGAGATCAAGGTACATTTTTACCGGATGATCCACGTGAACAAACCTTCTTCTCCACCGTGATTTGAAATCATGACCTACATCACCAGAGGCGAACACCTTACCTCGAGACCACTGGGTTCCCCATGTCTTGTTCACAACCTGTAAATTGTTCTCTGGATAAGCGTATAACTCAAAAATATGAATAATAAATAAAGACTCTTAAAATACATACTGACCTACACAACTGCTTGGTCTCTGCCTACAATCACTATCATGCTATTAATTTAAGTTTATCCATCATCTGTCGCTAACAGTAATTTGATTGGCTGATAGAATCAGGTGGTTCTATCGTATGGTGCGAGGTGGTCCAGGATTCACATTACGGAGGAGTCCAAAAATGTTTTTTCTTCTCACTTGTTGTTTAAAATCTGATCAATACATTAGATAATATCATGGCGTCAATAAATAAATAGTTGGATTCGAGAAACAGTTGTCTTTGTTTATGTTCCGCCTGTAAACGCAACATAATTTTCTTAGTCGCAGAGCAACCTATTATTTTGTAATCGAAGTCAGTTTTGTACGAAATGAAATGTGTTTATGTCTGCCTTTGTAGTCAAAACAAACCAAAACTGCATACCTCCTATGCAAAATTGTATTATCTGACAGCACGGTGGTCTAGGGTTGTGATCTTCCCATAGGGTGCTTGAAGTCTGTGGTTCGAATCGTAGACGAGTTTTATAGTTTTTTCTTCTAATTTTATGTTTAAAATCTGAGTTTTAACTGTTACCAATAGTGCATTTATTACACATGGAAGGTGTTCTGCTGTGCTGGTCTCTAGAAAAACCCCAAGGATTCACGCAGCATTGATTGATAAATGGGGACCTAGTGCTCCCACAGACACACGTCTCCTCTGTTCTGTCACATCTACTGATGTGTACGTTTTACTCTAGTTTATTTGCTGTACACGTGCCTCGCTTCCCCTGTTATGCCACCTATATTGCGGGCCACATGATACGGCTTGATAATGCATGTTGTTGAGACCCCTGATGTAGGTAAGTTCCTTAGAGACTTATCCCTGGTCTTGGCATCAGCCGAAATAATTAGAAATTGACGAGGTTTCATGACACGCAAAACTGACATCACTTGAGCCAGATTAATTGTCCGGATTAAAGGTAATGCCGTGTCGGTTCAGCTGGGAAAAAGCTAATGAATGACACAATGAAATAGTTGTTCATTGAACAGTGTTTACAGAACAGCACTGAACGTGTTTCGGCACAAGGCACTTTTAAAAAGGAATATCAAGCTTACAAGTAACCAATAAACCTTCAGAAATATGACACCAAACTTACAAGTAACCAATAAGCCTTCAGAAATATGACACCAAACTTACAAGTGGCTATAGATGTGTCATAAATTGGACACCAAACTTATAAGTAACCAATAAACCTTCAGAAATGTGAAACCAAACTTACAAATGGCTATAGATGTTTCATAAATTGGACACCAAACTTATAAGTAACCAATAAACCTTCATAAATATGACACCAAACTTACAAGTGGCGATATATGTTCAGAAATAGGACACCTAATTTACAAGTGCCGATAGATGTTCAGAATTAAGACACCTAATTTACAAGTGCTGATAGATGTTCAGAAATAAGACACCAAACTTACAAGTGCCGATAGATGTTCAGAAAAAGACACCAAACTCACAAGTGACTATAGATGTTCATAAATAAGACAATAAACTTATAAGTGTCATAGACGTCCAGAAATAAGGCACCAAGCTTACAAGTGTCGATATATGTTCATAAATAAGACAATAAACTTATAAGTGGCATAGACGTTCAGAAATAAGGCACCAAGCTTATAAGTGCCATAGACGTTCAGAAATAAGGCACCAAGCTTACAAGTGGCATAGACGTTCAGAAATAAGACACCAAACTTACAAGTGGCATAGACGTTCTGAAATAAGGCACCAAGCTTACAAGTGGCATAGACGTTCAGAAATAAGGCACCAAACTTACAAGTGTCGATAGATGTTCATAAATAAGACAATACACTTATAAGTGGCATAGACGTCAGAAATAAGGCACCAAACTTACAAGTGTCGATAGATATTCAGAAATAAGACACGAAGCTTACAACTGCCGATAGATGTTCAGAAATAGGACACCAAACTTACAAGTGGCGATAGACATAAGACGCTCAGAACTCAAACATCAAACTGTTAAGTGACGATAGACACTCATGAATAACAAAATAAACTCACAAGCGGCGATAGGCACTCATAAACAGAACACTGAACATGCAGGTAACGGCAGGTAGTAAGAAATATTTAAAAAAAAAATTAACTTACAGTTGAGTTAAGACGCCTTGTTGCAAAAGAGGCGTGAGTTAGGAGATTCCGGAGCGCTTATTAAAGAACTTTCTTTGCTGTTGTTTGGTGTATATGTTTTCTGGGTGCTTCAAATATATTTGGCTTAGCAATCGTTGCCACTACTTTCTTTCCGGTTGTCGCTTACGAGATAGCGTCTAATTGGGCCACCAACTGCTTCTAGTTAGTTTTAGTTCGTTTTCTTTCCACTTGTGCCGTTTAGCACCATGGGGATCTTAAGTCGTCTGTCCTGCGCCAATTGCCTTGCAGCGGTCAGTGTGAGCCCGTGTCGCTGCACAATAGCTCTAATGTCATCTGTCCATCTGCCTTGCGACCATCACGGCATGCCCTGTAACCAGCTCTACCAGCCTTGTAACCTATCAATGGAAGTGCCGCTTTCGTTCTTTATGTCCATTCTGCCGTGCTTTTTAGATATCAGAATTCTCTAACTGAATTACATTTCGTTCCTCTGATCTGGCCACCAGCGGTATACAATAGAAGACTTATGTGTCTAGCTTATTTGAAAGTCTTCACATTCGCTCCTGCTTGACTGAGTTATGTGACAAGTCTCAGGCTAACGATTGCTTTCTTGAGATGTATTCAAGTTGGTGTCTGAAAATGTACCAAGAAGAAGAAGAAGAATACGCAGAAGAAAAATAAGATAAAGACGAAGAAGAGAAAAAAAAAGAATAAGAAGCAAAAGAAGAAAAAGAAAGAGAAGAAAGAAAAATATAAAGAAAAGAAAGACAGAAAATAAAAGGAGAAGATAGAGAAGAAAGAAATGAAAGAAAAGAAGGAAAAGAAAGAAAATGAGGAGGAGGAGAAGGGTGTGAATAAGAAAAAAGTAGGGGGGAATGAGAAAAAGAACAACAAAGCCTGGCTTCCTTTCCCGCTTGAGTAATTTCTGAGAAAAGTCTGATGTCTATGTTCTGTGGAGTCAACCTTTCATTGTCCGCAGATTTGTCATTATGTGTCAACATCGTCCCCACGTGATAAATGTACATGCATCTGCTGATTTTGTTATCACTTACCCAGAGCGATCTGTATCTAGCTGTCACCATTGACTGTCACCTTCCTAAATTCCCGTCGTGCCAGTTTTCTAGACACAGAACACAGACGGATTTTTCCAGTTTTCTAGACACAGAACACAGAACAAAGACGGACGTTTCGAGTTGTCTAGACACAGAACACAGACGGACTTTTGGAGTTTCCTAGACACAGAACACAGACGGACGTTTCGAGTTGTCTAGACACAGAACACAGACGGACTTTTGGAGTTTCCTAGACACAGAACACAGACGGACGTTTCGGGTTGTCTAGACACAGAACACAGACGGACTTTTCGAGTTTCCTAGACACAGAACACAGACGGACGTTTCGAGTTGTCTAGACACAAAACACAGACGGACGTTTCGAGTTTTCTAGACACAGAACACAGACGGACTTTTCGAGTTTCCTAGACACAGAACACAGACGGACGTTTCGAGTTGTCTAGACACAAAACACAGACGGACGTTTCGAGTTTTCTATACACAGAACACAGACGGACATTTCGAGTTTTCTAGACACAGAACACCGACGGACTTTTCGAGTTTCCTAGACACAGAACACAAGACAGACATTTCGAGTTTCCTTGACACAGAACACAGAAGGACTTTTCGAGTTTTCTAGACACAGAACATAAGAAGGACTTTTCGAATTTATCTACACACAGAACACAGACGGACAACAGGATCATGTGAACCAGAAGTTCGTTTTGTGAAATTGTTTCAGTGCTGCCAATTTCTACCCAACTGGCCTCTGTTGGATAATTTCAGATTCCGTCACAACCGCTTTCTATTGGCCCAGCGAGCCTTTAAGAGTGCTTGGAAGACATTAGTCAATATTGGAAGACTCACGTTAAGATCGTGGAAGTTGAACCCCTCATCTTTGCTGTGAAAAGCGAGTGCTCTACCAGTACACTAATCAGACGCTCTAAAACTAACAATAGAACAAGTGGGAGATCGAAAGGTTAAGCTTGAGCACCGATAAGGCCAAGATTTTTTCCTTCTTTTATTGGAAGTGAAATAAACGCCTAATCGTGACACTGTGCGGAGACTGCTGAAGCCAGAGCCCTTTATTCCACAACCGTATAAATCCTCATGCCTGATATAACAAAAAAAAAACAAAAACAAAAACAACAACAACAACAAAAGGCTGCCGTTGGAAGGTGCTAACGTTCGCCGACGACAAGCCAAAGCTGCTCAACAACTAGGTATGCCACAGTAATGACTACACCCGGGCTGCAACAACACGAAGCAGGTTTATTTTGTGATTCCAGAGTGCTTCCTCCGGGGTCTTTGTGTATGACAAGGACAAGAGTAGCACCACTGTCTCACAGAGAACAAATCGTAAGAGGCGACTAACTGTGTGACATGGCATATCACCGGCCATGGTTAGGTGATTTTTTAAGTGCAGCGTAGATGGCGTCTAACAGGCAGCGGGTCTAATTTGCTCTAGTGTTTGAGTCTATTAAGGTGAACTCGCACATCCGTTAACCACCCACCGCGGAACTTGTTCCAACGCATCTCGAGCCTAACCCACTAAGCTGGAAATCCTCCTCCTAGCTACACGCATCAGCTGGGACCTGGCTGGGGCATCTACCCCTGTAGAAGTATAGATCGACTAAGACTAAGATGTTACTAGAAATGTTCTGTACACAGCTCGTTTATCATGGGGATTTGCAGAATACTATTTCCTGCTTTCTCATAAGGGCACACATAGTAGTTACACTACTGCCAGGTAATAAAAGCAAAGTTTGTCCCATAGTAGTTACACTGCATTCGGGGAATGAATTTGTTAGAGACTTCAGTATACTAAGTCAAGGTTTGTCCCATAGTATTCACACTACTGTGGGTAATGATGTTGTTATGGACTTCAGTATACTAAATCACAACTTGTACGAGGTAGGATACCCTGTTCCTTTTCTCGCTGCCTTGTACTTCATTAGTTGTATGCGAGGTATCTATTTTCTACTGGGTCGGCTGGAGGACCGGACGTACCAGGCACGAATTGCGGCCTGAATTTTTTGGTGTCCATCCGTGAATTCCAGCCTATGGTACGTTGTAATCCCAGTCTAGTAAACCACCTTGCTGTCGATTTGGCTACACACTCCACGTATATGTATGACAACTGCAGAAACCAAAACATCATCTCAACGCTATGTTAGAAATCTTGCGAGGTATATCTGCTCAACGGTGGGAAACGTGAAAGTCTAAAACTGTACCAGAATACTATTTTGCTACATGTGTCTGAGGGAGGAGCTAACTTCTGTGAACAAGTATGTTTTGCTGTAGTATTCCTAAACAAAGGTAACATATCAGCTATCGGAAAGCTACAGAGAAATAAATAACCCGAGGATGCACAGTTACATGTTTCCAACGTTGATTATATCCCTTACTTGAGGGCTGAACACATAATGTTAATGATGGTTCTGTGTTTGGCATGTTCCGGTGGGACTTTTGGGCTGGTTCGGTGACGTATTGTGGTTTAATGAGGTATAGGACACCTTGCTTTTTTTGTTAGAGGTGGGGAGGGAGACCAAGAGATGCATTTTTATAGTGAAAATTCTCTGCTCTGGCGCAGCTAGGAACATGTATGTCCTTATGGCCCCACGAGAGGAGACTAACGTCTTGTCAGGGAAAACATACTGGTCGGAAAATGATAGTGAAGGTCATGGAAAGTATACTGATCGAATAATGTAGGTCAGGGTCGGCGGAAAAATACTGGTCGGGTAATATTAGGGTCACGGGGAAATATACTGGTCGGGTAATGTTGGTCAGGGTCACGGGGAAATATACTGGTCGAGTAATATTAGGGTCACTGGTAAATATACTGGTCGGGTAATATTAGGGTCACGGGGAAATATACTGGCCGGGTAATGTTAGTCAGGGTCACGGGGAAATATACTGGTCGTGTAATGTTAATCAGGGTCACGGGGGACATATACTGGTCGGGTAATGTTGGTCAGGGTCACGGGGAAATATACTGGTCGGGTAATGTTAGTCAGGTCACGGGAAAATATACTGGTCGGGTAATGTTAGTCAGGGTCACGGGGAAACATACTGGTCGGGTAATGTTGGCCAGGATCACGTTGAAAAATACTGGTCGGGTAATGTAAGTCAGGGTCACGGGGAAATATACTGGTCGGGTAATGTTGGTCAGGGGCAGGGAGAAAACTAAGGGTCGAGTAATGTTAAGGTTAGGGAAAAAGATACTGACCAAGGTCCCCGCTTCACTTCCTCCCAGTTCTCACGGGATACAGTCTGTCTTATGGCAGTCTGGCCAACCAGGTGGGCGATCGACATGATCCCCATAGTAGTAAGCGACACGCAGAAGAAGCCAAGCATATCACATCCACCTGGATGGGCCTGGTCCACGTTCTTCTGCATGCACGTTGTGAGGGAAGCTGCTGCCACCGACCACCTAACGACTTGATCAGAGTTCACACAACGGTTGTCGTGCTCATTGTAGGCATTCAACAACTAAGACACCGCCAGGAATGCCTGCTGTATCATCATTACTTTCTGTATACATCCAAGGTTAAGAACAAATCAAGCCAGGCAGAAACATATAGTCTAGTAGGTAGACAGTGGGCAGCCAAAGAGTAAAGAAGGCCTAGATCGGAGAGACGTCATTTGAAATGCTATGTCCTGAACCATGGCTTACTTTAGATAGGCCGTCTGACTCACCGAGAAAATCTCCTGAACCGTCACATTCCTAAGCCGAATAAATAACGGAACTCATATTGTAAGATGTATAATTAATCTATGATCCACACAGAGAAATACAACAAATGCACGGTACAATACACCACAAATCACTGTTGAGAGTGATCTTTTCACATAATCGAGCCCTGAAGCCAACTGCATATCCATCATTGTTTCACGAACACGCTATTATAGTTGTACTGATAGGTGACACATGCAAGTTCCGTTATTTAGTCAGCATTAGGAATGTGAATTTTCCAAGGGATTTCTTCGTGAGTTAGAAAACCTGTATCTACAGTAGGCATTCATGAAATTTTGCAAAATAATTTGGCCTGATGCGGAGCACCATATGAGGAGGAAGAAGAAGAAACTGACGATGATCATAAAGTCATTCAGTCCTGTGATTGGTTTGGAAGCTCAAGATTCTGTCTTTCTATTTCTGCCTGTAATGTGCGCCCGTTTTTCAGCTCAGTATAAGTCTTCACCGCCATTTCTCTGTATGCTAATATCAGAAAAGAGTAGTGGTACAGTGGGTTCAATCTCACTGTAAAATTCAAGGCAACGAGGAGGCAGACAGACTGGGAAAAGAAGGTGCAAGGTTACCACAACCAGATTCTAGTGTGACCTACGAAGAATCCAAAAGGTTAATTAGGGCCAGATACATGGCGAAATAGGAAACAGAGCATACTGGCAACACAAAAAATGATGATTATTACCAGTTGAACAGAAGAGAGCAGGTCGTGGTCTTCAGACTCCGCACAGGCCACAACAGACTGAGGTACCATCTATTCAATAAACTGAAGATGGGTGCTACTGACGAATGCACCTGTGGTACAGGAGCAATGACCGCTGAACATCTGCTGCAAAATGCCAGACACACGAGGACCAGAGACAGCACACGTGGCGATCACCAGTGGCAACACTGGACAAGCTCTATGGCAGTGTCGACAGCCTCATGATGACTGCTGCTTTCTTTGAACAAATTCAGGTTGACGTCTGACAGCGTACGAAGAAGAAGAAGATGGCGAGATCTGAATTGACGTGTTACCCGACTGTTATAGCCCACGGCGGTGCTGGTCATTATTCCCGTCTTTCCAGCGTTAATCTCCATTCCACAGTCAAGAGCTGTTTCACATGATAAAGTTAGGCAGCATTGAGATGATTACAAGTTTATTTGGCATATACCCGCTCCGCCAGTGGATCCTATTATTTGACCATTGTTTTAGTTATCTTCTTCTAAGGGACCGACCATGCAGCACATTGAATGAGTCGACAGCAGCCAGCTACACAAAATTGACTGGACGTTTCAGGATCAGCGAGTCAGAGCTGACTAGGACCCGATTCCGTCTCCAAGTGGCGGCTTTGGAAACAGACTGCACTAGTGTAGTCTGGCTATAAGAATACAGATCGCAGTGGAAAGACTAACTAGGTACCCGAAAAAGCCAGCTGAACCCGGATATGTCTGGTTGAGCACCGCAGATATCGCAGCATCGCTGAAAATTGCGAGAGAGAGTCATAACGCCCTTTTCAGGGCGAACGCCGAAGAAAAAGAATTTCAGTTAACTAGAAAGGTAATCTAGATTAAAACAAGGCTTGTTTCATCGCAGCACAGAGTAAAGAATGAGTAAAGGAATACGTAGGTAGGTAGAAAGACTTGTATCTTTACACCTCAGGGTAGAAGAAGGGTGAACAAATAACTAAGTAGGAAGGTAGGTAGTAAAGCTTGTATCTTTACACTTCAGGGTAGAAGAGGGGTGAACAAATAACTAAGTTGGTCGGTAGGTAGTAAAGCTTGTATCTTTACACTTCAGGGTAGAAGAGGGGTGAACAAATAACTAAGTTGGTCGGTAGGTAGTAAAGCTTGTATCTTTACACTTCAGGGTAGAAGAGGGGTGAACAAATAACTAAGTCTGTCGGTAGGTAGTAAAGCTTGTATCTTTACACTTCAGTGTAGAAAAGGAGTGAACAAATAACTAAGTAGGTCGGTAGTAAAGCTTGTATCTTTACACTTCAGATTAGAAGAGGAGTGGACAAATAACTAAGTAGGTCGGTAGTAAAGCTTGTATCTTTACACTTCAGGGTAAAAGAGGAGTGAACAAATAACTAAGTAGGTCGGTAGTAAAGCTTATATCTTTACACTTCAGGGTAAAAGAGGAGTGAACAAATAACTAAGTATGTAGGTAGGAACATTGGTATCAAGCGACAGTAATGGCAGAAAATCAATATGCACTATGGATCTGTCGATTGGCCGAAGTGTCTGCTATTCATTTGCAAATCTTCTTCTTCTTCTTCTTCATCGTACGCAGTCAGACAGTAACCATTATTTTTTCGAAAAAAGCGGCGGTCATCCTGAGGCTGTCGACACTGCCATAAAGCTTGTCTTGTGTTGCCACTGGTGATGGCCACATCTGCTCTCTCTGATCCTCGTATGTCGGGCAGTTCTGCAGCAGATGCTCAGCGGTCATTTTCCCGGTACCACACGGGCATTCGTCGGTACCACCTATCTTCAATTTGTTGAATAGGTGGTACCTCAGTCTGTTGTGGCCAGTGCGAAGTCTGAAGACAACGACCTGCTCTCTTCTGTTCAACTGGTAATAGGCATCGTTTTTGGTGTAGCCGGTATGTTCCGTTTCCCATTTGGTCATGTATCAGGCTTTAATAAGCCGTTTTGACTCATCATACTTCATACTAGTATCTGTTTGTGGTAGTCTTGCACCTTCTTTTGCCAGTCTGTCTGCCTCCTCGTTGCCTTGGATGTTGCAGTGTGATGGGACCCACTGTACCACTACCCTTTTTGGTGCGGACTGCTGGCATAGTTGACAGAGTACTGCTCTTAAGTCATTAAGCTCAGTGTTTTTCTGGCTTTTTAGCGCTGTGACTACGGCCAGAGCATCTGTAAGCAGGACTGTATGGCTTTTATTTTCTTTATGTGTCACCATTTCTTCCACTGCCCCCCTCAGTGCCTCTGCCTCCGCTCTGAAATTGCTTATGTACTTACCAGAAGCGAATGACAGTGTTATTTTTCTGCCATTTGGTAGGTTCAGGAATGCTCCTGCCCCTCCGTTCTGTGTAGTGTTTGTTACAGAACCGTCGGTGTATGCATGGGTCCAGTCCATGCTTGGGTAGTTTTTCGATATAAAGCTTAGGGTAGTATCTCTCCTTTCTTTTTCAGTCTGGCAGTTTTTGTTTCCAATACCTGGTATATTTTCTACCACCTCTGGAAATATATCCTGCCTCCAGGTAGGTTTTCGTACAGTAGTGATGGGCTTTGGTGTTGTTAGTGCGTTTATGGGATCTTCGTGCATCTTTGCTTTGGCTATTTCTGCAAAGTTTCTCCGCTTTAGTTTCCCATTTCCCAGATTGTTTAGTCTCTGGTGCATTGGATGGTCAGTCAGTCTTCGGAGTTTCTCTGACTGCAGCTGGGCTCTGCAGTCTCTTCTATCGGTCATGGATTGCAGTTTTGTAATCTTTTCAAGTGCTACAATTGGTGTTGACTTCATGCCTCCTGTTATAACTCTCATGGCTTGGTTTTGAAGTTTGCTAATTTTATCGAAGTTCGCCTTTGCTGCTGTTGTCCATGCCGCAATGCCATACTCGAGAACTGGTCTCACTCTTCCAGTGTACAGTTTCTTCAGTATGCTTTCGTCTGCTCCCCAGCTTGTGCCAGCAAGTTTCCTCATGATTGCCATTGTTTCTCTGGCTCTCATTCGGTTTCTCTCGATCTGACTTTTCCATGTCATGCGCCGATCAAATGTGACTCCCAGATAGTTTGGGTTGTCGTTTGGCTGCAGGAATTTGCCATTTAAACTTAATTTGGTAATTTGGCGTTTGATTGAAAGCGAGAATATTGTACATGTGGTTTTCTCCTCGTTTATTTTGACCAGCCATGAGTTCGCCCACTCTTCCAGCGATGTTAGGGCCTGCTGCATCCGATTTCTTGCTATGGTGAGATTCTTCATTTGCAAATCAATTTATGTAAGCTCTGTTCATTGTCATCTTCAAACTTGTCCAGCTCTCTGTGGAGCATATGTTTCTAACCAATATATGCCATCACGAAATGTCCACACGCTTATATGAATTGGAAGTTTTTGTTGCTTTAAGTTTCTACAGGAAATGGTAGCCAGCCTCATGCCCAGCTATAGAAAGTTTCAGTTAAAAAGTAATAACTCCAAATAATCATACAAACAACTTTTTCCTCTTCAAAAATAAATTGAGAGTGTTAAACAAACAAGAGCTAGGGTGATAGAATAATCATGTCCCGAAGATAACAGAAACAATTGGACACAGTTTGGACAAGTTAGACAAGCAACAAGTAATTACCAAGAATAATGGATTAACAATACAGGTCAGAAAGGTGAACAAGTCATTCATGTAGATACACAAACCTGTCAGGATAAGTAGATACGTGAACCTTTCAGGATAAGAAGATACACGAAGATTTCATGAGACGTAGATATACGAGCACGTCAGGATAAGTGGATACACGAAGATTTCCTGAGACGTAGATATACGAGCACGTCAGGATAAGTAGATACACGGATATTTCATGAGACGTAGATATACGAGCACGTCAGGATAAGTAGATACACGGATATTTCATGAGACGTAGATATACGAGCACGTCAGGTTAAGTAGATACACGAAGATTTCATGAGACGTAGATATACGAGCACGTCAGGATAAGTCGATACACGAAGATTTCAGGATAAGTAGATACACGATTATTGGAATTAATTTGTTGTACGAAGTGCACAAAATTACTAGAAAACGGCTTTTTGATTGGTTGCCAAACATCAGAAAAGCTAATAATAGCTGTGATAAAAGTGTATTTACTGAGCAAATTTGCTTTTAGCAAAGTATATAATTATATTTCTGTCAGACTAATCCTAAATGCTTGCCTTCGGCAAAGTGGGTTTGTGTACTTTTGGCGTGATGTTGTTCACAACAAATCCAATATTGATAGGTTTAGCACAGTTAATAGCTCAGCTTTTTTACACGTCCTGTTTAGTCTTAGTCTTACAGACGAGTGAGGTCTCCGGCTTTACGGTAAATCCATGGTGTCGGCGTACAGGCTCTACAAACCCGGCTTAGAGTCGGTTGTGTGTTAATGGTTCGTTCTCGCGCGTCTAATTAGTGTAGTGGTAGTGCACTTGCTTTTCACGGCAAATGACGGGCCGTCACACTGCAGTCGACGCACATATAAATGGGTTCCTGGCATACGGCTAGGAAATGAACATGCCATCCTATCTCATACAAACCGTGCCGTAATGTACTGAAGTCTAACAATTTCTTAGTGATGTTTGTCCGTCACGTGTGGTGATGACCACACTCTCTGTTCAGGCGTGTGGAAAATCCGTTTGTTCTGCCCGCTGAGACGGGTGGCTTGTGCGACGATTTAGATAAGTTATTCAGGCTTGCGCAATACGTCAACCTTACTATCTCGTTCTGAGCTTCATTTGGCCAGTTGCAAGACACTACTGAGACGACTGAAGAGTACACAGGCTGCATATTTTTTATCAGGGTTTACTCCTGAAGCCTTTCCCGTAAACAAGTATCCCGCACTGCAGCGCGTGTGTGACATCCAATAGGTTGGAAATGTCGGATATCCAGGACTCAATTTCTATGTTTTTAATAGATGACACAGGAAACTTTGAGTACCAAATAGTGTTCCAGATATTCACAGGACGTCAAATCACCTACACAGTGACAAGCGCACTATGATTAAACCAACAGGAGACAGCGGAGGTAATCCAGCCAAATTGTGATGATATGCAAGCACCGAAGTTACAAATCACACATTTCATCAATGGCAATGACAGTTGAATAACTAGTCGTTGCTGGTAATTCATTTGCACCATCTTGTCAATCAAATGTCACACGGTATAAGGATGACAAGTATCACATACAAGGTAATCAGCGTTAAAGTAGGCAACACTCAAATACACACAATCTTAGTGTACATCTAAAACTGAGGCGCGAGGCCGTTCAGGCACAACATACTGGCCAGGACGTCGTGTCTGGGTCAGATACAGTAAACTGACAAAAACCACGAACTGTCTCTGATGTAGTTTGCCCTGGAAACAGGCTGTTATCAAGGTAGTCTGGCAGACGCTGGGGTTGAGAGGTAAGGGACTTGCCTCTCAAAGCGATGAACGGAAACGGTGGCAGGTCGAATCTTGCAAGTGTCAAAGGACCTCTGGTCTCAAGGGTGGTGGTGCTAGAGTGCCTACATCATGAGTTACATCCATTCGTCTTGACTGATGTCTTGCCACTGGACCAGAGAGTGAGGTTGATGACCAGCGCAGTTTCTTCCTCACTATAATCCAAATTGAGCGCAAGTTGCACCATCAAGACAAAACGGTCTGATCATGTCGCCATTATCGATTGCGATGAGCAACTAACGACTCAATTGCTGACGAGAGGTGGATCGACCTAATCCCCGTAATATTGAGCGTCACGCAGATGAAGCCAAGCAAAGCACAACCACCGGGAGGTCCACCTTCATTAGCACGCTCGGGATGTAAGCTAATCTAATAAAAAAAAACAACCACCACCCCCCCCCCCCCCATCCCACCGCCCTTTTCAGGGTCACTAACAATGTAAGCTTACTCTTTGTGGAATTTACACAACAGCAGCAGCAGCAGCAGCAACAACAACAACGCATTGTGTGACAAGTTTGGTTTAAATCTAGGTGACAGGTAAAGAAATGTAGGAGCCAGACAGATCACCGAATGAAGCGTTCCTCGTAGGGCTGAGCAACATGTCGTAGAGGATGGATGAATGATTCTTGAAAATATCAATCCAAAATCTACACATATGTTTAATTGCAAAACAATGTTGACCTGTTTCTGATATTCCATATCCTTTGTGTTGTGTTACTTCTTAGCTGCTGCGTAACATTACACCGACAGTCTGACCTTGATAGTCGGCGGAATGAGATGAAATCACGGGAGGGAAAATAATGCTATTTCGTGTCCTTTTAGCGGGATGAGGGAGGGAAGAAAAGAGGAACAATTGTGTTGTAAATAACACTTCTGCTGAAATGACAAGTACCACAGCAACATTTGAAGGCGTCACACCGACCGGGCTTTGATCGTGCTCTCATCTAAAGGGCCGGTCCCATCAGCTTTTCAGGCTGGTTGGATAGAGATGGCACGATTCCGGCAATCTGACGTTCGTGAGTTCTAGTCGACAGAAACAAATCTCTGCGGCAGAAGCAGGACATGGCCGACAGGATCATCGTCTTCCTGATAGTGCCAAGAAAAGTAAAAAGCTAAAACACAGGCCTGACAGGGGCATGTCTCTGAATATCAAATTTCCTAACCCCTGCTGCTCTGTGTTGAGGCGTTTCCTATCGCTATGTTAAACAATGTATGCGCAGGATATTCCAGCTGGTAGTTCGTTTAGCTCTCAAACAATACTTTAATACAGGGCACGAACGCACACGCTCGCTCACATACACAATTATCATTCCGTTGTTTCTTCTCATGCCAGGAATTTGGCGGGGGGTGATTTAAAGGCCACCAAAACAATAAATTTGTGGGACACGGCAGAAGTTGTTATGAGTGCATAAAACTTAAGACGTTTAATATAATACGCTAGTGCAATGCTTGCTACAGAACCAGTGGACTGGTGAAAATTGAACCACCGTGTTTCGCGGAGATGTGAGGATAGCAACCATATTTCACTGGTCGATCAGACAGTGGGATCAAGATGCTGAGCAGCACATGAGTTGCAGTGTTGAGTGACCCATAACTGACTGCTAGCGTTAGGGCCAGCGAACCAGAGCTGCCAAGACCCTTCTACACCTTCACGCGGTGATCCTGGATAACAGGCTGCAGCAGGGCATACTGGCTAAGGAGAAGGGATCGAAGAGGGAATGCTAAACCGGTACTAAAAAAATGCTTGCTGAAGTCGGATGTGTTGGACCGAAAGGTGCAAATATCGCAGCCAAGTTGTAAACTCGACACAACGCATTCCGTTCTCTGGACTACATTCTGCTACTTAAGCCCTTTCAGGGTTTGGTAGTGGGAGATTGAGAACGAACCAACGAAGAAGAAGAAGAAGAAGAAGATCAAACAGAAATAAAAACCATTATTTGGAATAACTTGTTCCGAAATGCCACAAGCACAGAAATAGCAGATATATTAATCTGTATAACTTGTCTATCAATTTACGATTGATCTATTTTACGTTTCACAGTAATTTGTAGGTCTAGTCATTTACAGAAAACCAAAACCAAACAAAAACAAGAAAAATCCTCACCGACTTCCATAAACAAACCCGTAAAATGAAGAGGAGCTCTTGTGCCTCAAAGTAGGGATACTTGTGTAGATGACGTCATTTAAGTTTTAAAAGTAGCCAATCAGGGATTGTATCACCTCAAGATGGTCTCTGCAGTTAAGGGAATAATCCGCAATAACTTGTTCGTGTTCTTCTTAGTTCTTAGTCGACCTGTACTTCGACAGGGGCATATGCCACTGTGCAGGTTCCAGCTCTGGAACCAGCTGCATGTAGCTGGGAGAAAGAGGACTAGGCTCGAGCAGCTTAATACTCCGCAGTGTTGGGACAATCGCTTACGGAGGGTGCTGAACTGATGTGCGAGTTCATCTAAATAGACTCAAACACTAGGGCAAAGTAGACCCACAACCTGTTAGCCGCCATCTATGCTGCTCTAAACAAACCCCCTAACCATGACCGATGTTATGCCACGCCACACAGTTAGCCACCTCTTACGACATGCTCTCTGTGAGGCAGTGGTACTATTCCTTCCCTTGTCATACACAAAGACCCCGGTAGACCACCCGTGTACGGGTAGGACATTTCTGCTGACGTGTGTAGGCCCGCGGACCGACGGTTGGGAAACATTGATCTAGTGTATAGATGAGCTGCTCTTGTGTATCCCACATTGTCTCTGTTTGACAGATGTGTTTACTGTGCATGATACGTACAGAAACTGGAGAACATCCGAGGCAGGCCAATAGTAAACAGAGTAGTGGCAACGATTAGAGAGATAACTAGGTTTCTGACGACTGGGAAAACATGCCAAGTAGCGGAGAAGGAGGTCACGTGAGAAGCACTACAGAATGGAACCCTGTCCACACGGATGACGAACACGCCTGCTCTGTGCAAGGAAGAGAGACATATTTGAAAATGATGTCAACTTCATGCCTTTAACATGGCTTCGCGTTCAACCTTGACGAGTGCTGCTGTCTTTTCTTTTCTTTCATTTTTTAATTTTAATTTTATTTTACGTGTTTGCCTCACTAGTTTCCACTGGCAGAGGCGCGCCTATTCCACCACAGACCGTAGTCAATTGGACGCATAAACCAGTGCTTGAATGTACATATGCTAGGTTTGTGCGCTGTCAGAAGCAACCCCAACTAAATTGCAATGGAAGGGCCTCACCCTGAAGGTGCGTGTGAAAGTTGTGCAAGAGTGTGATTGTTGGACAGAGTCAAATTAAACAAGAGTGTGTGGAAAGAAAAGAGAGTGAATTGTAGAAAGTCCCCGAGTTTTGTCTTTTCTGTCGATGTCGTCACTGTTATATTTTGCCTTATTGGACTTGTGGCTTATGTTACGAACGGCGTCCGTGCCTTAATGGCAGTACGGCTAGATTAGCTGCGGACGAGAATAGAGCCAATGCCGTTATCGTTGACTAGCATTGCGATATGTAGGAGCGAGAGAAGCTGTATGTAGTGAACGTCATTTGAAATACAGTTCAAGAAAATATAGGCAAGGTCATATAATAATGCTTGAACTGAAACCGTCTTACTCCTACCCCATTCCCCCCGTCCACCGGAGGTTAAACAATACCTCTCCCAACCCCGTATTCTCAGTGCAAAAAGAGTCACGATGACTGGAATACAGAGGCCTCAGGGCGGAACGCAAAAAACAAAACAAAAAAATACACAAAAAAACAGGGAATCAAACACGGGCCATGAAAGCTTGGCACAAACATTGGTCCAACACACGCTCCTCGCTGCCCTCATTCCGAGGCAGCGGAGTACTCAACTCCACTTGGGTAGTCTGTAGGGATTTCGTCGACACACTACGCATGATCAAGCCTCAGCAGTTGGATATGGTAGTGGTCCATTATCGCAACAGGCCTTAGATGCCTATGCGAACATTATTATTGTTATTATGATATAATAATAATTTTTTATTATGATATAATAACAATATTAATAATAATAATAATGATGTTGATGCTGGTGATGATGACGTTCGATTAGACGTCTGAGGCCCGTTGCGTCGGTTGGCCAGCCACATCCATGACACACTGCTGCGGCGCGGATCATATAATACGAACGATAAATATAAAAAATTAGCAGCTTTCTTAAGCACTACGTCAGATACGCGTTCAAGAATGACGCAAATGATGTACAGCTAACTTAAATATGGAGAGACAAAGAGGCAGCAATGATTTAACAGCAGGCACACCTGTCCTGTACCAGTCAGTGTCTACATGCACCTGGTGTCTTAAGCGAATGACAGTCACCAGTGGCGTAACAACAACCCGAGTGGACAGAGCGAATCATACACGTTGGGCAAAACACATCAGGAAAATAAGGTAGTCGAACGGGACTAGATTATTTTAATTGTCAGTTCTTAATAGAGCGTACTACATACGTACATTCTTCACAATTCTTCTTCTTCTTCATATTGTGCGTTCGTTCTCAATCTCCCGCTACCAAGCTTTGAACAGGGCTTTGCACGTAGCAGCATGTAGTCCGGAGAACGGAATGCATTGTGTCGCTCGTGTCCAGCTTGGCTACGATACGTGTATACTTTCGGTCCGACACAACTGTATTTGACATCGGATAACGTGCTAATGAAGGTGGACGTTGGTCCTTCCATCGTTTGTGCTATGCTTGACTTCATCTGCGTGACGTTCACTACTACGGGAAACACAACGCTAAATGGAAGAGAGATAGTGGACTTGGTCATTTTGTTGTGCCTGCTTGTCACGCGACGTCTTGGTCAGTATGTTGTGCCTGCCTCTCACGCGACGTCCTGGTCATTATGTTGTGCCTGCCCCTTACGCGACGTCCTGGTCATTATGTTGTGCCTGTCTCTCACGCGACGTCCTGGTCATTATGTTGTGCCTGCCCCTCACGCGACGTCCTGGTCATTATGTTGTGCCTGCCTCTCACGCGACGTCCTGGTTATTATGGTGTGCCTGCCCTCACGAGACGTCCTGGTCATTATGTTGTGCCTGCCTCTCACGCGACGTCTTGGTCAGTATGTTGTGCCTGCATCTCACGCGACGTCCTGGTCATTATGTTGTGCCTGCCCCTCACGCGACGTCCTGGTCATTATGTTGTGCCTGTCTCTCACGCGACGTCCTGGTCATTATGTTGTGCCTGTCTCTCACGCGACGTCCTGGTCATTATGTTGTGCCTGCCCCTCACGCGACGTCCTGGTCATTATGTTGTGCCTGCCCCTCACGCGACGTCCTGGTCATTATGTTGTGCCTGCCTCTCACGCGACGTCCTGGTCATTATGTTGTGCCTGCCCCTCACGCGACGTCCTGGTCATTATGTTGTGCCTGCCCCTCACGTTGTGCCTGTCTCTCACGCGACGTCTTGGTCATTATGTTGTGCCTGCCTCTCACGCGACGTTCTAGTCATTATGTTGTGCCTGCCCCTCACGCGACGTCCTGGTCATTATGTTGTGCCTGCCTCTCACGCGACGTCCTGGTCATTATGTTTTTACTGCCCCTCACGCGACGTCTTGGTCATTATGTTGGTCTGCCCTCACGCGACGCCCTGGTCATTATGTTGTGCCTGCCTCTCACGCAACGTCCTGGCCATTATGTTTTGCCTGCCCCTCACGCGACGTCTTGGTCATTATGTTATGCCTGCCCCTCACGCGACGTCCAGGTCATTATGTTGTGCCTGCCTCTCACGCGACGTCCTGGTCAGTATGTTGTGCTTGATCCTGACGCGACGTCTGGGTTAATATGTTCTGCCTGACACTGATTAGAAGTCCTGGTCAGTATGTTGTGCTTAACACTGACGCGACGTCCTGGTCAATATGTTTTGCCTGACACTGACGCGACGTCCTAGTCAGTATGTTGTGCTTGACCGGACTAACGTCTCAGTTCCCCCGTGTTGAGCCGGCAATGTGCATTATTCTATTTGTTGACACGTCAGCTTTGCTTTCCATGTGTCCTGTATGTGCACTGGATACACCTATTGGCTTCTACATTACTTACTTACTTTCCGTGTCCAAGTACCACGTTATATATCTTGCTTGCAGTATTCAGCGCCTGAATTGCCCTGTCATTTGCCTCCAGCATGTCGCGCCTATTGCATGTTTCCTGGAGGTTGGGACAGGTCATCAGGTGGACTGGGTCCTGTCTTGCGCCACAATCACATGTGTCATCATCTGTGTATCCCCATCGCTTCATATTCCTCTTGCACTGTGGTACACCAGTTCGGAGTCTGTTCAGCGACTTTCATGTTGTGTATGGTAGATGATGTCCAGGAAGTTCCTCCCGAAGTTCCATCTAAGGGGCCGGCACCAATTCGGGCCACCCCACGATACGGCGACTTTCAGGGTTTGTCTGTATGGGGTTTGTTGCTTTTGGAAAGCTATCTCTGGATTTGGGTCTTGTGTATTGTAACTGATGTCCAAACATTGGGTGCGGCCTCTACATTAGCATATTCTTATATGCAGCAATTTGTTTTGTATAGTATGGTTGCCATTTCAACGCACATCCTTCCTTATTCTTATTTGACAACACATACACACATCATTATGGACTGGTTCTATACTTCCCTCCTCGGTAAGGGACATAGGGATCCATAGACGGGAATATATTGAACGCATAACAACAATTATTACTACAAGCTTACCCATACTCCCGTATATACTCCTGTCTTCTCCCTATTCATTCTGCTTGCGCGCTAGTTCATTATTTAAGAGGCAAAGGCCGCCGTCCATCGTAGACGATGATGGCATAATGAATTTTGCTAGCGCTATTTTTAGTAAGGATTAACTGCGCTTCTTTTTATCATTACTCTCTCATCTCGTGCCGCCCGACCCCAGTGGTAAAGTCACGGACAAGACGACTAGGGCGCCTACGAGATGCAGACGACTCCGCATCAATCACCCGTGAAAAAGACCGCGGAGTCCAGAGTCGAACCCACACCACCTGATCACGAGGTTGATGGCTTAACTACTTTATTCATATTTCACGTGGCTCGACTTTTGTTGTTGTTAAGTTGTATGCAATTTAGACCAAACCTGCAACGGCAGTTTATGACTAACAGTAGTCCCAATGTAACTTCAGAAATGAGATATCTAAGAAAAGCGGTTCAGGTGACGAAAAGGGACAAGATCCGTAACCAGACAGTACGAAGTAATCTCGAAGTTCAACCCCTGCAGACACCATGGGAGATAAAAAGTCAAGTACACAGACCTTCAGGTCGTCCCAAAGTACGTTGGGAAGACAACATACGAAAGTCCCTAAGTGATCGAGGGCTGGATTGGAGAGAGGCCAGGAAAAAGACGGCGGATAGAGCAGTGTGGCGTTCTCTCTGGTAAACCTCCACACACCACGGTAGAAGAAGAGCGACTAAGTAAGTAAGTAATAGCCCGAACGTTACAATGTAAACACGTGACAGTGAATAGGAAAAATAACGCTGTCCAACACGATATTCCTACCCAGTGTGCTATCAGTGCCAGAATAAATGAAATATAGTAACAACATAAATGAAATGTCTACAACGAATGCTTGGAGTACCAAGAACTGATAAAATCAGATACGGAGATATTAGGAAAGAAGTAGGTACAACACCAGGGCAAGACCTCGCCGAGAAGAGACAACACACCAAATGGTTTGGTATCTTGACACGCCAAACACCAGATAGTATCCCTCAGAAAGCAATGCAATACATTTTACAATGGCCGCCCACGCAAAAGATATCATAAATAACAGAATCACTGAAGCTCCCCATGTACGATCACATGCTACGGCCCGGTCAAGAAACATCTGCATATCTTGACACTGAAGGGCACAAACAGGGACAAAAAGCGAAAAGAAAAATAAAGAGGAAGAAAGTCTCAATAATTTGCCTCTTAAAATCGAACCCCCATGTCCAAGAAAATATATCACTCACTCGCTCACTCGCTCGCTCACTCGCTCGCTCGCTCACTCACTCACTCACTCACTCACTCACTCACTCACTCACTCACTCACTCACTCTCACCAACATTCACTCACTCACTCTCATACTCACTCACACACCTCCTCCTACTGATACAACCAATCTTCCCTCCCTGTGGACGCTGACGCTCCCACACACTCACATAATGAAAACCAGCCCGTCTGTTCTCACCTGCCCACTCTTGCAACCCAAATGACCTAATAATTCCCGCAGACAGACATGACAAATCTATTTCTTCAAATCTCCAATGTCAAAGGTTCTAAGACTAGATTCTGTGTAATGTCATGTCGTATCCATATTGAAAACCTACAACTGATGACTGTGTAGCCCGATGTGTATCAGATAACCCAGATGTCGTAATGTACTAGTGGGAGCATCATCATTGGCCCTTGCCGGCTTGTCAGACGATAGTAATTGTGCTATTAGCACAAAGCCCGGGAAAAATATAGAGACCATGTGTTGATATGCAGTGTGGTCCCTCTCTCTTTCCGTTTTGTCAGACGATAGTAATTGTGCTATTAGCACAAAGCCCGAGTAGAAAAATAGAGACCACGTGTTGACCATGCAGTATGATCCCTCTATCGGTCTGCCTTGTTTGCTCCAAGGGAGAGCTGATAACCAATACATTTCGAAGAAGGCAAGCTGCAGAAGCTGCCGGATCAGCAGGTCAATGCTCTATCTGTTCGCATGTCGGGGCTTCACTCCTAGACCAGTCGCCAACCAAGGCTAAGGGCCTGATCTGCCCTGCCACAACACTCAGCTGAGGTTGAATTTTCTCGTTCTAGGATAAGGCATTGTATCCTCTTGCGTGTGCCCTACGCACATCGTCGGTTGTCAGGTTTGGTAGGCGCTGACCAACTTTCAGAGTTATCAGAAAACACTAGTGGAATATAGGCGAGCTAAACCATTAGGGAATTGGGCGGGTGAGTGTTAGTGACATTATTGTTAGATCGTACGAGTGAGCTGAGGTAAGAAGGATAGCGGCTGAGGCCTGAAACCTCCATTGGTTGACATGGATCTGCTGTCCTGGTCATGCTGGGTTTCTTATCTTTTGTCGTCTCACTTTCTACCGGGTTGTGGCCCAGTGTCGTGGTATGTATTTGTTTTTTGTCTCTCTCTTTCTACCGGGTTGTGACCCAGTGTCGTGGTATGTATTTGTCTTTTGTCGTCTCACTTTCTACCGGGTTGTGGTTCAGTGTCGTGGTATGTATTTATCTTTTGTCGTCTCACTTTCTACCGGGTTGAGGCCCAGTGTCGTGGTATGTATTTGTCTTTCGCTTCTCTCGCGGACCGAGTAACACTCTTCTCCCCCCCCCCCCCCCCCCCCCCCCCAAATTTAAGGCAGGTCTCGTTCACGGTGCTATCCACCGTTTCCTTGGTCTACATCTCACCTTCTTCCTGATGTTTTCCTGTAGAAGACTGCATGAACAATATGGTCTGGTTGCATTCTCACACTATGGCACACTAATTCATTCTTTGTTGCTCGTTGTACTGTAGGCGGAGAATTGTTCCAATCTTCTGCCGAATACTAATATTTGTGATTCTGTCTATTCTGGTGTTGCTAGTGACCTTTCGTGGGAACCGTATTTCGCAGGTGGCTAACTTTCGTTCCTGGGCCTTCTTCAATGCCGAAGTCTGACACTGGTAGCAAATAGTTTAAATGAACATACTATTGATCATCTGCTTTTTTTGTTTGGAGGGAAATCTTGGAGTGTCTTAGTAATGGACACAGTTGGTAGGTGACAGCTTTTGCCCTCTGCACTCTCGGCTCTATCTCTTTATCGAGTCTGCCATCCTCAGTAAAAACACTTCCCATATACTTAATTCGTGTACCTACTTTTTTGTGTTTCATTCGCATGAATATCAAGTGTGGTGTGCTTTCCATATATACTCATTGTCTCTGTTTTTGATGTGTTGATACTCATATCGACTATTTGACAGTTTAAGGATAGTGAGTCAATATGACATTATAGTTCACGGCAACGAAAGAGCTGACATCTTGGCTTCACAGGCTCCCATTATTGGCACGTTAGTGATGGATATGAGTGACATTTTGAAATCAATCGACTCCCGTCTGTTGGATGAGGACATCGAAATAGATGAATCAGCAGTCCACAGACTGCAAAGTTGCGACATCAAACGAGGGTCGAGCAGAGTGGGGCGCATGAGAGGACGAAACAAGAGAGGGTACAACCAGCGAGCCACAGAGACCATCAGCATCCATACCTTGCCACATTTACTGAGAGAGACTGAACACCTATTGGCATGCCCGAAGTGCTGTGACGTCGATTCTTAGAACCAGAAACAGATGGATTAGTCTCGGAGGGTTCGCGTTAGAGGGATCAGAGTTGGGAAGGATATTGGGAATAATGCTAAGAGTTATTATAGTTAGAGATAGTACGGTTTAGATGGATTACGGTTCCAATGTTATGATTACAGATAGCACGGTTTAGATGGATTAAGATCCTGTGGAGTCCCGCCAGGCAGCGAGAGTGCCGGGCCCCACGCCTCGAAGGGGCCCACCCAATGCTACTGGTGGTCACCCACCCATGTGCTATGGAGTCTAGGCACAAGGTGATGGGGCAAAAACTATTGACCAAAATCCCAAGACCCTCAGAATACTACAGTGGAATGCGGAGGGAGTCATTAACAAAAAGATTTCTCTAACACATCACCTGCATGAAGGTAAGATTGACGTGGCATGTATCCAAGAAACGCACCTCAACAACAACCACAGATTCTCAATCAGAGGATACCAGACCTTCCGACTTGATAGAGAAGGTCATAAAGGAGAGGTCCTAATACTGACACGTAACTGCACACAGAGTAGCGCGGTAGCTGTTAATCACACTGACAAGCAGAAATTGTAGGAGTCGACATAATGACACAAGAAACGAAGATCCGCATCTTCAACCTGTATTGCCCACCCAACAAAGACCTGTCGCTCTCGAGTATGGAAATCAAGGACTTCAACAGCCACTCGGAGAGATGGGGCTATTCAGACACAGACAGCAGAGGTGATGAAGTGGAAGACTGGGAGATAGACACACATCTCTATCTTATCAATAGGCCGGAGGACAGCCCTAGCCTCTATTCTAGAACATGGCATACCACCTCCACTCCAGACTTGGCCTTTTCCACGGGGGATATTCACCACAAAATAGACCGCCAGGTGCTAAACCAATTGGCAGGTAGCGACCACAGGCCAATTAGGCTAGAAATTGAAATGGAAGTAGGCCCACAGGAAATAAAACCGCTCCCACCTGGAACTATAAACGAGCCGACCGGGACAGATTTGCAATGCTGACAGATGGACTGTGTGAAGCCATCAACACACGAAATAACAATAAGAAACCTATGGTGGAAAGCCCAAGCAAAGCAATAATGCAAGCAGCCACCGAAACCATCCCAAGAGGGGCAAGGAAAAACTACAAGCCATATTGGAATGATGAACTGCAGAAAGCGGACGATGAAGTCTCAAATGCTAGGAACATGGCAGAGAGAGAGAGAGAGAGAGAGAGAGAGAGAGCAATCTATGCATGCAAATATCGCCCTCAGGGCCATCACCGCGAAATACAAAAGAACACTAAACCAAATAACAAGAGACAGCTGGAAAAACAAAACAGAAAGCCTCAATTTAGGTAAAGAAGGGAACAAACTATGGAATCTAGTCAGAGCCATGAATGAGGCCATGAGAACTTTAAAGAAAAAGAAATCGCCCGGAAAAGATGGGGTAACAAACGAAATGCTGATGGGGTTGGGCCAAACAGCAAATAGGAAGTTACTATCAGTCCTGAACCAAAGCTGGAAAAGGGAAATTGTACCGTAGGCATGGAAAGATGCTGTACTTATACCAGTACAAAAGAAAGAAAAAGATAAAACAGATCCAAATGGATACAGGCCCACCAGTCTACTGAGCTGTATAAGCAAACTGATGGAGCGTATAATAAACACCAGACTGATGTGGGACCTGGAAGAAAAACACATACTAATTCCACAGCAAGCAGGATTTAGACAACACAGATCCACTGAGGACCAGATCACTCTCATAGCACAGGAAATATAGGGTGCTTACCAAGAGAAAAAGCATACATTAGCGGTTTGGGTGGATCTAGAGAAGGTATTTGACATGGTGTGGAAAGAGGGACTTGAAGTCAAGCTACGAAGAAGTGAAGTATGTGGGAAAATGTACAGATGGATCAGCCACTACCTCGAAAACAGAACAGCCAGAGTTCAAGTACAAGGGCAGATGAGCAAAAAGGTGACACTGGAGCAAGGAGTACCCCGGGGGGGGGGGGGGGGGGGGGTTTACTGTCACCCATACTTTTCCTGGTGTATATAAACAACATCACAGAGAATATACCAAGAAGAGTCCAGATCTCCATGTTTGCAGACGATCTGGTTATGTGGACCTCTGAAAAAAATCTCACCGTAGCAAGCAATCGGATGCAGCAGGCCCTAACATCGTTGGAGGAGTGGGCGAACTCATGGCTGGTCAAAATAAACGAGGAAAAAACATGTACAATATCCTCGCTTTCAAATAAACCCCAGAACACCAAAATAAGTCTTAACGGCAAATACCTGCGGCCAAACGACAACCCAAACTACTTGGGAGTCACATTTGATCGGCGCATGACATTCGAAAAGTCAGATCGAGAGAAACCGAATGAGAGCCAGACAAAGAATGGCAATCATGAGGAAACTTGCTGGCACAAGCTGGGGAGCAGACGAAAGTATACTAAAGAAACTACACTGGAAGAGTGAGACCAGTTCTCGAGTATGGCATTGCGGCATGGACAACAGCAGCAAAGGCGAACTTCGATAAAATTAGCAAACTTCAAAACCAAGCCATGAGAGTCATAACAGGAGGCATGAAGTCAACGCCAATTGTAGAACTTGAAAAGATTACAAATCTGCAATCCATGACAGACAGAAGAGACTGCAGAGCCCAGCAGCAAGCAGAGAAACTCCGAAGACTGACAGACCATCCAATGCATCAGATACTAAATAGATTTGGAAAAGGGAAACTAAAGCGGAGAAACTTGGCAGAAATAGCCAAAGCAAAGATGAGCAAAGACCCTATGAACACTGTAACAATACCAAAGCCCATCCCTACTGTACACAAACCTACCTGGAAGCAGCATATCATTCCGGAGGTGGTAGAAAATATACCAGGTATTGGAAACAAGAACAGCCAGACTGAAAAAGAAAGAAGAGATATAACCCCGAGGCACATAACGGAAAACTTCACAAGCATACACCGACGGTTCCGTAACAAACACAACACAGAACGGAGGGGCAGGGGTATTCCTGAGCCTACCAAATGATAGAAAAAGAACACTGTCAGTGGCAAGTGGAAAATACTCAAGCAATTTCAAAGCGGAGGTAGAGGCACTGAGGGCTGCGGTAGAAGCAGTGCTGACAGGCGAAAGCAATGAAAGCCAGATAGTCCTGTTTACAGATGCCCGGGCAGTAGTCACAGCACTAAAAAGCCAGAAAAGTACTGAACTAAATGATTTAAGAGCAGTACTCTGTCAACTATGCCAGCAGTCTGCACCAAAAAGAGTAGTGGTACAGTGGGTTCCATCCCACTGTAACATCCAAGGCAACGAGGAGGCAGACAGACTGGCAAAAGAAGGTGCAAGACTACCACAACCAGATTCTAGTGTGACCTACGAAGAGTCCAAAAGGCTTATTAGGGCCAGATACATGGCCAAATGGGAAACAGAACATACTGGCTGCACAAAAAACGATGCCTATTACCAGTTGAATACAAGAGAGCAGGTCGTGGTCTTCAGACTCCGCACAGGCAACAACAGACTGATGTACCACCTATTCAATAAACTGAAGATAGGTGCCACTGACGAATGCACTTGGGGTACCGGGAAAATGACCGCTGAACATCTGCTGCAAAAGTGCCGACATACGAGGACCAGAGAAAGCACATGTGGTCATCAATAGTGCCAACACTAGATAAGCTATATGGCAGTGTCGACAGCCTCAGAATGACCGCTACTTTCTTCGAAAAATTGCAGGTTGACGTTTGACAGCGTACGAAGAAGAAGAAGAAGAAGAAGATGGATTAAGGTTTCAATATTAAGCTTAGAGATATTGTTCAATGGATTGGTTTTATGTTTAGTTTGATTAGGGTGCAGATTAGGTTTAGAGGTATTAGAGATTTAGATTATATGGATTACGGTTCGAAAGTTAAATGGATTCGAGTTATAGGACCATGGCTTCAGGGGTTAAGGTTTGTTAGGTTAGGGTTAGGATTAACTGAATTAGAGTTATGATTAACGGAATTAGGGTTATGATTAACGGGAATAGGGTTCGGGTTAAAAGCGTTAGGGTTAACACGATTAGGGTTAGGGTTAACTGGATTAAGGTTAGTATTGACGGTATTAGGGTTCAGGTTAACGGGATTAGGGTTAGAAGGTATCTACAGTCACCAGTTTAGGAAAGACTGATATGGCTCTTGGATTATTGACTCAGTCACTCACTCACTCACTCACTCACTCACTCACTCACTCATTCACTCACTCACTCACTCACTGACTGACTCACTGACTCACTGATTCACTGATTCCCTGATTATTGTTATCTTTCCCTGATTATTGTTATGTTTCCCTGATTATTGTTATCTGTTTTCCCTGATTATTGTTAACCGGTTTCCCTGTTTACTGTTACCTGGCTCTTTGTTTATTGTTATCTGGCTCTAAGATTATTGTTATCTGTTTCCCTTATTATTATCTTTTCCTGATTGGGGATTCCGTGGCGAAGTGCTTAAAGCCGTCGGCCTCGTGATCAGGTGGTGTGGGCTCGACTCCTGCACCGTTTTTTCACGAATGCTTGATGCAGTGTCGTCTGCATATCGTAGTTGCCCCCTAGTCGTCTTGTCCTTGACTTGCCACTGGGGTCGGGCGGCACGAGACAAGAAAGTGAGGATAACAAATAGCGCAGTTAATCCTTACTAAAAATAGCTCTAGCAAAATAAATTATGCCATCATCGTCTACGATATACGGCGGCCTTTATTTTCCTGATCATTGCTCCATTTCCCTGACTATTGTATCTGTTTCCCTGTTTATTGTTACATGGCTCTTGGATTATTGTTCTGTTATCTAACTCTTTGGTTATTGTTATCTGGCTCTTGGGTGATTGTTATCTGGCTTTTGGATTATTGATATCTGACTTTTGGATGATTCTTATCTGACTCTTGGATGATTCTTATCTGACTCTTGGATGATTTTTATTCAGCTTTTGGATTATTGTTATCTGGCTTTTGAATTATTATCTAGCTTTTGGATGATTGTTATCTTTCTCTTGGATGATTAGTATTTCCTTTTTGGATTATTGTTATCTGACTAATGATGATTGTTATCTGGCTCTTGGATGATTGTTATCTGGCTCTTGGATGATTGTTATTTGGCTTTTGGATTATTGTTATCTGGGTCTTGGGTGATTGTTATTTGGCTTTTGGATTATTGTTATCTGGCTCTTGGATGATTGTTATCTCGTTCGTGAATTATTGTTACCTGGCTCTTGGATGATTGTTATCTCGCTCGTGGATTATTGTTACCTGGCTCTTGGATGATTATCTCGCTCTTGGTTTATTGTTATCTCGCTCTTGGTTTATTGTTATCTCGCTCTTGGTTTATTGTTATCTCGCTCTTGGATTATTGTTATCTAGCTCTTGGATTATTGTTATCTCGCTCTTGGATTATTATTATCTCGCTCTTGGATTATTATAATCTCGCTCTTCGATTATTGTTATCTCGCTCTTCGATTATTGTTATTTCGCTCTTGGATGATTGTTATCTCTCTCTTGGATGATTGTTATCTCTCTCTTGGATGATTGTTATCTCTCTCTTGGATGATTGCCATGTTAACTATCTCAGGACCGAGGGTTGCCGATTTTCCTCAGAAAGATAAGAAAATCATGCCAGCTCTTCTGAAAACAGCTCGCAGGAAGGAAAAAAAAAAAAAACACATTTATTTTTAAAGGACATTTTGAAATTGCAGAAATACAGATGGGAGCAGTAAAAATGTCGCTTTACCGTGTCAGTTCTCGTCTTGTTGGCTCATTTGTGTTCTATAGGTTACTGTTAGAAACCAGGAGCACGTGCATCGGGCGCTCTAACTACCCGTGTCGAATTCTGGGTTGTTATCGTTAAGTTGAACCTGTAAGGTTTTGGTGAGCAGAAAACATGCGATTCTATTTTTACCGTGTCTAGAGGGAAATCTTTAGTCTTGTCTTTTCGAATAAACTTTTCTGAAATAAATTCGCATATTGTTTTTAATGCATTGAATTCTTGACAGTTTTATTTTTGGGACGGGGGAGCCAGATTTGGAGGAAGGGAATACTGAGACGGAAAGAAACATTAACAGGGGATTAAAGAGGAAAACATGATGGGAAAAGATGGATAAGAGGGGGAGAGAATACAAGGGAATTATATATGAGATGAAGAATAAATGTGAGAAATATCTTAGTTCTTATTCAACCTGTACTTCTACAGGTGCAGATGCCCCTGTGCAGGTCCCAACTCTGGTATGAGCTGGATATAGCCGGGCAAAGGATTTCTTTCTACTCCGCTGAGCTGGGTGGTTAACCGATGTGCGAGTTCATCTTAATAGACTCAAACACTAGAGCAAAGTAGACCCACAGCCTGTTAGGCGCCATCTATAGTGCTCTTAACAAACCACCCAACGATGGCTGGTGGTATGCCATGTCACACAGTAAGCCGCCTCTTACGACATGCTCTCCGCGAGGCAGTGGTGCTATATTTGTCCTTGTCATACACAAAGACCCCGGCAGACCACACGGGATAAATTTGGTGGCTAAAAACAGACAATGAAAATGAGACAAGTGTACATTTCTATAGCAGAACAGACCGATGACGTTAGGGTGAAGAAATAGTATAAAGAAAAAATGAGATGACGAAGTAAGTAGCTTGTGTTGTGAAAGGAAAGAAAATGTAATGGGCAAGAGCAATAGATAGATGCAAAGAGGTACAGAAGTAATAAGAAAGTAGAAGACATTGAATGGCAGATTTCCTTTGGTTAGGTATCAGTTTCCTTGCAGGTGTTATTGTAAGTTCTTTTTCGCGATACCTTGTATGCATTTCTTGAATGTAGGCCAGGTACCCACATGCATCTGGGAATGATGTAATGTAGTGTTCGAGTGGCATGTCGGTCAGTTCAGTTCAAGGTAGTTCGGGACCAGAGAGTGAGGTCGATGACCAGCGCAGCTTCATCCTCATTATAATCCAAATATAGCGCAAGTTACATCATCAAGACAAGGCCGTCTGATGGTGTCGCCATTTTCACTTGCGATGGACAACACACTTTATTAATGATAACTTATTGGGTTCGCGACACGCCCAGGCTACATGAGCCGCCAATCGGTACATGACTTATTGTCAGGGAAGACAGAACTGTGAAGGAGAGAACACGTTTGAGACGTAGTACGATAAAGATGTTGTTATTGGATGCTCACGATGAGTAAGTGAACTCGTTTGTGTAAGGGGAACTGAGACGCTAACATAGTCATGCACAACATACTGTCCAAGGCGGCGCGTCAGCGTCAGGCACAACATACTGTCCAAGGCGGCGCGTCAGCGTCAGGCACAACATACTGTCCAAGGCGGCGCGTCAGCGTCAGGCACAACATACTGTCCAAGGCGGCGCGTCAGCGTCAGGCACAACATACTGTCCAAGGCGGGTGTCAGGGTCAGGAACAACATACTGAGCAAGGCGACGTGTCAGGATGAGACACAATATTCTGACCAAGGCGGCGCGTCAAGCTCAGGCACAACATTCTGACCAAGACCACTATATTTTTCTTCCATGTAGCGTTTCCTGGAAACAGGCTATTTTCAAGACAGTCTGGCTGACGACATGTGGATCGACCTGATCTCCGTAGTAGTGAACGTCAAGCAGATGAAGGCAAACATAACACAACCGTCTTGAGGACCGCTGTCCACCTTCATCAACACCCTCGGGATGTGAGGAAAGCTACTTCAGCTCGTCAATTAGCGCTCTTTTCAGTGCACACAAAAGTGTAAACTTACTCATTGTGGACATTAAAAAAGAACTCTTGTCTGCACCCTGAAAAGCGCTTTAAGTAGCGGGTTGCATTAGCTTTCCTCACGTTATGGGTATCGTGATGATGACGCATTGGGGTCCTCTATAGTGTTATGCTATGATTGGCTTCATCTACATGGCATTCACCACTACGGAAATCATGTAGATTCCTACCTCGTTTCGTTGGCCAAACTGTTATTAAACAGCCTGTTTCCTGTGAGGTCCGCATGGAAGTGAGATACATGCCTTGATCAGTATCTTTCGCAAAACTCTGATTAACATATTCGGATCATTATGGCCTGTCTTACCAGACGTTAATCTCGACTTCCCTGTACATTGACGTCCAACACATTATTGACGTTGACAGTATCTATCTTTTTTTCTTAACTGACTGAAATGTTCCAGGAACCGGGAAATCGGCCCGCTTGCTGTGGGAAACTTAACTTAACGTCTTTTTACTGGTTTAGAAGACTCTACAGAGTCTGTATACAATCAATTTCTTGGAGGGTGATTTTTTTAACCGATATGCGAGTCCATCTTAATAGACTCAAACACTAGAGCTAAGTAGACCCGCAGCCAGTTAGGCGCCGTCTATATCTGCTCTTAAGAAACCACCTGGGTAAAGGTACAAATAACTTCAATAGATTTTTTATTTGAATTTTGTACGGGCATCGGTCGTTAAGGGTATTGTTTTCCGATTTACAACTGTCAATTAATGTTTAATGTGCTCGACACTGAACACGAGAGTCCGATCTCACTACCCAGATATTATGGACATTTTTACCAGTATATCCACGTGAAAAAAATCCCTGTTTCCATCGCGTTTCGAACACGTGACACCCGAGGCGAACACCTTACCTCGAGACCACTGATGTGCTCTAAAACGCTGCCACGTGCTAAAATAACCAGTTTCTGTCAAATTTCCGATAACTGTAAACAGGAAGACGGGCATAACACACATATGGAGGGCTCCACCAGCATGTAAGCGTGGGGTTAACACACAGGCACCACCAGCATGTAAGCGTGGGGTTAACACACGGGCACCACCACCAGCATGTAAGCGTGGGGTTAACACACGGGCATAACACACACATGGAAGGCACCATCAACAAGTACGCGTGGGGTTAACAGATGGACACCACCAGCATGTAAGCGTGGGGTTAACACACGGGCACCACCAGCATGTAGACGTGGTGTTAACACACGGGCATCACCAGCATATAAGCGTTGGGTTAACACACGGGCACCACCAGCATGTAAGCGTTGGGTTAACACGCGGGCACCACCAGCATGTAAGCGTGGGGTTAACACGCGTACATCACCAGCATGTAAGAGTGGGGTTAACACGCGGGCACAACCAGCATGTAAGCGTGGGGCTAACACACGGGCATAACACACACATGGAGGGCACCACCAGCATGTAAGCGTGGGGTTAACACGCGGGCACCACCAGCATGTAAGCGTGGGGTTAACACGGGCATAACATTCATGGAGGGTACCACCAACATGTAAGCGTGGGGTTAACACACGGGCATAACACACGGGCATAACACACACGTGGAGGGCACCACCTGCATGTAAGCGTGGGGTTAACAGATGGACACCACCAGCATGTAAGCGTGGGGTTAACAGATGGACACCACCAGCATGTAAGCGTGGGGTTAACAGATGGACACCACCAGCATGTAAGCGTGGGGTTAACAGATGGACACCACCAGCATGTAAGCGTGGGGTTAACAGATGGACGCCACCAGCAGTAAGGGTGGGGTTAACAGATGGACACCACCAGCATGTAAGCGTGGGGTTAACAGATGGACACCACCAGCATGTAAGCGTGGGGTTAACAAACTAAAGCTGCTGGTCCCATGTAGCTTACACAGTATGTTTGAGAAGCTTGATTTGCCTGGCTGCTGGAGATTTGATTAAAACTAGACCCCTGATGGTAGAGGGATATTGATTTTGGCCGAGAACGATGGCGGACATGCAAAGGGCTGGTGGTTTCATTACTCTGACATAGACACATGAACACATTCTGGAAAACTGAATGTATGTGTCGTGTGTGAGAAGGTCGTGTGTGAGAAGGTTGTGTGTGTGTCGAGTCTGTGTGTGTCGTGTGTGAGAAGGTCGTGTGTGTCGAGTGTGTGTGTGTCGTGTGTGAGAAGGTCGTGTGTGTCCAGTCTGTGTGTGTCGTGTGTGAGAAGGTCGTATGTGTCCAGTCTGTGTGTGTCGTGTGTGAGAAGGTCATGAGTGAGAAGGACGTGTGTGAGAAGGTTGTGTGTGTCGAATCTGTGTGTGTCGTGTGTTAGAAGGTCGTGTGTGTGTCGTGTGTGAGAAGGTCGTGAGTGAGAAAGTCGTGAGTGAGAAGGTCGTGTGTGAGAAGGTCGTGTGTGTCTCGTGTGTGAGAAGGTCGTGTGTGTGTCGTGTGTGAGAAGGTCGTGAGTGAGAAAGTTGTGTGTGTCGAGTCTGTGTGTGTCGCGTGTGTCGTGTGTAAGAAAGCCGTGAGGGAGAAGATCGTGTGTGAGAAGGTTGTGTGTGTCGAATCTGTGTGTGTCGTGTGTTAGAAGATCGTGTGTGAGAAGGTCGTGTGTGTGTCGTGTGTGAGAAGGTCGTGAGTGAGAAAGTCGTGAGTGAGAAGGTCGTGTGTGAGAAAGTTGTGTGTGTCGAGTCTGTGTGTGTCGTGTGTAAGAAAGCCGCGAGGGAGAAGATCGTGTGTGAGAAGGTTGTGTGTGTCGAGTCTGTGTGTGTCGTGTGTGAGAAGGTCGTGTGTGTCGAGTCTGTGTGTGTCGTGTGTAAGAAAGCCGTGAGGGAGAAGATCGTGTGTGAGAAGGTTGTGTGTGTCGAGTCTGTGTGTGTCGTGTGTGAGAAGGTCGTGTGTGAGAAGGTTGTATGTGTCGAGACTGTGTGTGTCCTGTGTGTGAAGGTTGTGTGTGTCATATGTTTTGAGTCTGTGTGTGTCGTGTGTGAGAAGGTCCTGTGTGTCTAGTCTGTGTGTGTCGTGTGTGAGGTCGTGTGTGTCATGTGTGTCGAGTCTGTGTGTGTCGTGTGTGAGAAGGTCGTGTGTGAGGTCGCGTGTGTCGAGTCTGTGTGTGTCGAGTCTGTGTGTGTCGTGTGTGAGAAGTTTGTGTGTGAGAAGGTCGTGTGTGTCTTGTGTATCGAGCCTGTGTGTGTCGTGTGTGAGAAGGTTGTGTGTGTGTATATGTATCGTCGTGTGAGAAGGTTGTGTGTGTCATGTGTGTGTGTCGAGTGTGGGTGTCGTGTGAGAAAAGGTTGTGTGTGAGAAGGTAGTAGAAGAGAAGGTTGAGTGTGAGAAGGTTGTGTAAGAGAAGGTTGTGTGTGAGAAGGTTGTGTGAGAGAAGGTTGTGTGAGAGAAGGTTGTGTAAGAGAAGGTTGTGTGAGAAGGTTGTGTGTGAGAAGGTTGTGTGAGAGAAGGTTGTGTGTGATGAGGTTGTATGTGTCATGTGTGTAGTGTGTGTGTGTGTCGAGTGTGGGTGTCGAGTGAGAGAAGGTTGTATGTGAGAAGGTTGTGTGTGAGAAGGTTGTGTGAGAGAAGGTTGTGTGAGAGAAGGTTGTGTGTGAGAAGGTTGTGTGAGAGAAGGTTGTGTGAGAGAAGGTTGTGTGAGAGAAGGTTGTGTGTGAGAAGGTTGTGTGAGAGAAGGTTGTGTGTGAGAAGGTTGTGTGAGAGAAGGTTGTGTGTGAGAAGGTTGTGTGAGAGAAGGTTGTGTGTGAGAAGGTTGTGTGAGAGAAGGTTGTGTGAGAGAAGGTTGTGTGAGAGCAGGTTGTGTGTGAGAAGGTTGTGTGAGAGAAGGTTGTGTGAGAGAAGGTTGTGTGTTTCGAATTTTTGGCCCGGAAATGTACTCTGCACAAGACGTATTGTGGACCATATTTCGAATGTCTTCGTTTCGCATAGTGACTTTCCTGGTGAGACCGCTGACCTTCCCCAAGCACTTCCTTTCACACGTCGAAATTCTTCTCTCGTCGGCCTTTGAAAGAGACCATGTTTTGTACTTGTGGGACAGAGTCGACATACTGTTTATCATATATTGATTTATTTCTTTGAGATGACCGAACCAGCGTGCAATCTGTCATTGCCCTCGGATGTTAAGCTTAGCTCATCTCTAAAGTTTAGTTCATGTACAGAGTTAAATTTGTCACTGCTGTTGTTTGAATTCCCGATTCTAGTGTTGCAGCTTGGCTTGCTTCTGCTGTTATCACATTCATTGTCAATGTTGAACAGCAATAACGAAGGCACACATTATTGTCGTACTAATGTACTGCTGTAGTCCTGGTGATCACTCAGGCACATTTAGTGCCCTATTCCAGGTAGCCAAGTGTCGTCTAAACTCATCTCTTTCATCAAGTACCATGCTGGACGAAGGTACTATAATAGGCAATCTCTCCATATAATTGGTGGACGCCCGGGACGACCTTAATAGGTGTAGCGCCACCATGACGTCACTTTACGTGTCCATTTATTGTCAGGCATGGCTATCACGTGGCCAGGCCACCCGCACTTACATATCTGGACGTCATTGAAGCAGGCTTGATGGCGGTCCTGTGGGTGCGGTCTCGTAGTGTTCTACACTTCATCGCCTGTTGAGTAGCTTGGAGCCACACCATGTCACTTCTTGGTAGGTTCCACACCTCGCACCCATCCACCATGGCTGGAATGACACAGGCTGTTGAAGCCTGGCCATGCCTTCCCAGTGTGAAGTACTAGTGTAGTTATATTAAAAGCATCTGTAACTCAATCCTTTGCCCACGTCACGTTTGTTTATTCATGTTGTTCAATGCTCTCACATTATCTAATAGATGTCCTTGTTTCCTATTTCTACATATCGAAAGCGTTCCCTTGGTAAATCATTATATATACATTCTTGTCACATTGTATTGCTCTTTCAGTTAATTGCTTAAAGGTGAATACGGTTTTCCGAACAGTCAAAACCTATCTTTGTTCACATTAAGTGCAACAATTTGTCTTAAAGGATGTCAAATGTAATCTCATGTATGCAATAGGGCTCTGTGTGCAGCCAATCTCCTGTAGGACTACAGCAATAGGGCTCTGTGTGCAGCCAACCTCCTGTAGGACTACAACAATAGGGCTCTGTGTGCAGCCAACCTCCTGTAGGACTACAGCAATAGGACTCTGTGTGCATCCAATCTCCTGTAGGACTACAGCAATACGGCTCTGTGTGCATCCAATCTCCTGTAGGACTATAGCAATAGCGCTCTGTGTGCATCCAACCTCCTGTAGGACTACAGCAATAGGGCTCTGTGTGCATCCAATCTCCTGTAGGACTACATCAATAGCGCTCTGTGTGCATCCAATCTCCTGTAGGACTATATCAATAGCGCTCTGTGTGCATCCAATCTCCTGTAGGACTACATCAATAGCGCTCTGTGTGCATCCAACCTCCTGTAGGACTACAGCAATAGCGCTCTGTGTGCATCCAACCTCCTGTAGGACTACAGCAATAGGACTCTGTGTGCATCCAATCTCCTGTAGGACTACATCAATAGCGCTCTGTGTGCATCCAATCTCCTGTAGGACTACAGCAATAGCGCTCTGTGTGCATCCAACCTCCTGTAGGACTACAGCAATAGCGCTCTGTGTGCATCCAACCTCCTGTAGGACTACAGCAATAGCGCTCTGTGTGCATCCAACCTCCTGTAGGACTACATCAATAGCGCTCTGTGTGCATCCAATCTCCTGTAGGACTACAGCAATAGCGCTCTGTGTGCATCCAACCTCCTGTAGGACTACAGCAATAGGGCTCTGTGTGCATCCAATCTCCTGTAGGACTACAGCAATAGCGCTCTGTGTGCAGCCAACCTCCTGTAGGACTACATCAATAGCGCTCTGTGTGCATCCAATCTCCTGTAGGACTACAGCAATAGCGCTCTGTGTGCATCCAACCTCCTGTAGGACTACAGCAATAGGGCTATGTGTGCAGCCAACCTCCTGTAGGACTACAGCAATAGCGCTCTGTGTGCATCCAACCTCCTGTAGGACTACATCAATAGCGCTCTGTGTGCATCCAACCTCCTGTAGGACTACAGCAATAGCGCTCTGTGTACATCCAATCTCCTGTAGGACTTCAGCAATAGCGCTCTGTGTACATCCAATCTCCTGTAGGACTACAGCAATAGCGCTCTGTGTGCATCCAACCTCCTGTAGGACTACAGCAATAGCGCTCTGTGTGCAGCCAACCTCCTGTAGGACTACAGCAATAGCGCTCTGTGTGCATCCAACCTCCTGTAGGACTACAGCAATAGCGCTCTGTGTGCAGCCAACCTCCTGTAGGACTACAGCAATAGCGCTCTGTGTGCATCCAACCTCCTGTAGGACTACAGCAATAGCGCTCTGTGTGCAGCCAACCTCCTGTAGGACTACAGCAATAGCGCTCTGTGTGCATCCAACCTCCTGTAGGACTACAGCAATAGCGCTCTGTGTGCATCCAACCTCCTGTAGGACTACAGCAATAGCGCTCTGTGTGCATCCAATCTCCTGTAGGACTACAGCAATAGCGCTCTGTGTGCAGCCAACCTCCTGTAGGACTACAGCAATAGCGCTCTGTGTGCAGCCAACCTCCTGTAGGACTACAGCAATAGCGCTCTGTGTGCATCCAACCTCCTGTAGGACTACAGCAATAGCGCTCTGTGTGCATCCAACCTCCTGTAGGACTACAGCAATAGCGCTCTGTGTGCATCCAACCTCCTGTAGGACTACAGCAATAGCGCTCTGTGTGCAGCCAACCTCCTGTAGGACTACAGCAATAGCGCTCTGTGTGCATCCAACCTCCTGTAGGACTACAGCAATAGCGCTCTGTGTGCAGCCAATCTCCTGTAGGACTACAGCAATAGCGCTCTGTGTGCATCCAACCTCCTGTAGGACTACAGCAATAGCGCTCTGTGTGCAGCCAATCTCCTGTAGGACTACAGCAATAGCGCTCTGTGTGCAGCACAGTTTACTGTAGGACTACAGCAATAGCGCTCTGTGTGCAGCACAGTTTACTGTAGGACTACAGCAATAGCGCTCTGTGTGCAGCACAGTTTACTGTATGACTACAGCAATAGCGCTCTGTGTGCAGCCAATCTCCTGTAGGACTACAGCAATAGCGCTCTGTGTGCAGCCAACCTCCTGTAGGACTACAGCAATAGCGCTCTGTGTGCAGCACAGTTTACTGTAGGACTACAGCAATAGCGCTCTGTGTGCAGCACAGTTTACTGTAGGACTACAGCAATAGCGCTCTGTGTGCAGCCAATCTCCTGTAGGACTACATCAATAGCGCTCTGTGTGCATCCAACCTCCTGTAGGACTACAGCAATAGCGCTCTGTGTGCAGCACAGTTTACTGTAGGACTACAGCAATAGCGCTCTGTGTGCATCCAACCTCCTGTAGGACTACAGCAATAGCGCTCTGTGTGCAGCCAACCTCCTGTAGGACTACAGCAATAGCGCTCTGTGTGCAGCACAGTTTACTGTAGGACTACATCAATAGCGCTCTGTGTGCAGCACAGTTTACTGTAGGACTACATCAAAAGCGCTCTGTGTGCAGCACAGTTTACTGTAGGACTACAACAATAGCGCTCTGTGTGCAGCACAGTTTACTGTAGGACTACAGCAATAGCGCTCTGTGTGCAGCACAGTTTACTGTAGGACTACAGCAATAGCGCTCTGTGTGCAGCACAGTTTACTGTAGGACTACAGCAATAGCGCTCTGTGTGCAGCACAGTTTACTGTAGGACTACATCAAAAGCGCTCTGTGTGCAGCACAGTTTACTGTAGGACTACAACAATAGCGCTCTGTGTGCAGCACAGTTTACTGTAGGACTACAGCAATAGCGCTCTGTGTGCAGCACAGTTTACTGTAGGACTACAACAATAGCGCTCTGTGTGCAGCACAGTTTACTGTAGGACTACAGCAATAGCGCTCTGTGTGCAGCCAACCTCCTGTAGGACTACATCAATAGCGCTCTGTGTGCAGCACAGTTTACTGTAGGACTACAGCAATAGCGCTCTGTGTGCAGCACAGTTTACTGTAGGACTACAGCAATAGCGCTCTGTGTGCAGCACAGTTTACTGTAGGACTACAGCAATAGCGCTCTGTGTGCAGCACAGTTTACTGTAGGACTACAGCAATAGCGCTCTGTGTGCAGCACAGTTTACTGTAGGACTACAGCAATAGCGCTCTGTGTGCAGCACAGTTTACTGTAGGACTACAGCAATAGCGCTCTGTGTGCAGCACAGTTTACTGTAGGACTACAGCAATAGCGCTCTGTGTGCAGCACAGTTTACTGTAGGACTACAGCAATAGCGATCTGTGTGCAGCACAGTTTACTGTAGGACTACAGCAATAGCGCTCTGTGTGCAGCACAGTTTACTGTAGGACTACAGCAATAGCGCTCTGTGTGCAGCACAGTTTACTGTAGGACTACAGCAATAGCGCTCTGTGTGCAGCACAGTTTACTGTAGGACTACAGCAATAGCGCTCTGTGTGCAGCACAGTTTACTGTAGGACTACAGCAATAGCGCTCTGTGTGCAGCACAGTTTACTGTAGGACTACAGCAATAGCGCTCTGTGTGCAGCACAGTTTACTGTAGGACTACAGCAATAGCGCTCTGTGTGCAGCACAGTTTACTGTAGGACTACAGCAATAGCGCTCTGTGTGCAGCACAGTTTACTGTAGGACTACAGCAATAGCGCTCTGTGTGCAGCACAGTTTACTGTAGGACTACAACAATAGGGCTCTGTGTGCAGCACAGTTTACTGTAGGACTACAGCAATAGCGCTCTGTGTGCAGCACAGTTTACTGTAGGACTACAGCAATAGCGCTCTGTGTGCAGCACAGTTTACTGTAGGACTACAGCAATAGCGCTCTGTGTGCAGCACAGTTTACTGTAGGACTTCAGCAATAGCGCTCTGTGTACAGCACAGTTTACTGTAGGACTTCAGCAATAGCGCTCTGTGTACAGCACAGTTTACTGTAGGACTACAGCAATAGCGCTCTGTGTGCAGCACAGTTTACTGTAGGACTACAGCAATAGCGCTCTGTGTGCAGCACAGTTTACTGTAGGACTACATCAATAGCGCTCTGTGTGCAGCACAGTTTACTGTAGGACTACAGCAATAGCGCTCTGTGTGCAGCACAGTTTACTGTAGGACTACAGCAATAGCGCTCTGTGTGCAGCACAGTTTACTGTAGGACTACATCAATAGCGCTCTGTGTGCAGCACAGTTTACTGTAGGACTACATCAATAGCGCTCTGTGTGCAGCACAGTTTACTGTAGGACTACAGCAATAGCGCTCTGTGTGCAGCACAGTTTACTGTAGGACTACATCAATAGCGCTCTGTGTGCAGCACAGTTTACTGTAGGACTACAGCAATAGCGCTCTGTGTGCAGCACAGTTTACTGTAGGACTACAGCAATAGCGCTCTGTGTGCAGCACAGTTTACTGTAGGACTACATCAATAGCGCTCTGTGTGCAGCACAGTTTACTGTAGGACTACAACAATAGCGCTCTGTGTGCAGCACAGTTTACTGTAGGACTACAGCAATAGCGCTCTGTGTGCAGCACAGTTTACTGTAGGACTACAGCAATAGCGCTCTGTGTGCAGCACAGTTTACTGTAGGACTACAGCAATAGCGCTCTGTGTGCAGGACAGTTTACTGTAGGACTACAACAATAGCGCTCTGTGTGCAGCACAGTTTACTGTAGGACTACAGCAATAGCGCTCTGTGTGCAGCACAGTTTACTGTAGGACTACAACAATAGCGCTCTGTGTGCAGCACAGTTTACTGTAGGACTTCAGCAATAGCGCTCTGTGTGCAGCACAGTTTACTGTAGGACTACAGCAATAGCGCCCTGTGTGCAGCACAGCTTACTGTAGGACTACAGCAATAGCGCTCTGTGTGCAGCACAGTTTACTGTAGGACTACAACAATAGCGCCCTGTGTACAGCACAGTTTACTGTAGGACTTCAGCAATAGCGCTCTGTGTGCAGCACAGTTTACTGTAGGACTTCAGCAATAGCGCTCTGTGTGCAGCACAGTTTACTGTAGGACTTCAGCAATAGCGCTCTGTGTGCAGCACAGTTTACTGTAGGACTTCAGCAATAGCGCCCTGTGTGCAGCACAGTTTACTGTAGGACTTCAGCAATAGCGCTCTGTGTGCAGCACAGTTTACTGTAGGACTTCAGCAATAGCGCTCTGTGTGCAGCACAGTTTACTGTAGGACTTCAGCAATAGCGCTCTGTGTGCAGCACAGTTTACTGTAGGACTTCAGCAATAGCGCTCTGTGTACAGCACAGTTTACTGTAGGACTTCAGCAATAGCGCCCTGTGTGCAGCACAGCTTACTGTAGGACTACAGCAGTAGCGCTCTGTGTGCAGCACAGCTTACTGTAGGACTACAGCAATAGCGCTCTGTGTGCAGCACAGCTTACTGTAGGACTTCAGCAATAGCGCTCTGTGTACAGCACAGCTTACTGTAGGACTACAGCAATAGCGCTCTGTGTACAGCACAGCTTACTGTAGGACTACAGCAATAGCGCCCTGTGTGCAGCCAACCTCCTGTAGGACTTCAGCAATAGCGCCCTGTGTGCAGCACAGCTTACTGTAGGACTACAGCAATAGCGCCCTGTGTGCAGCCAACCTCCTGTAGGACTTCAGCAATAGCGCCCTGTGTGCAGCACAGCTTACTGTAGGACTACAGCAATAGCGCCCTGTGTGCAGCCAACCTCCTGTAGGACTTCAGCAATAGCGCCCTGTGTACAGCACAGTTTACTGTAGGACTACAGCAATAGCGCCCTGTGTGCAGCCAACCTCCTGTAGGACTTCACCAATAGCGCTCTGTGTACAGCACAGTTTACTGTAGGACTACAGCAATAGCGCCCTGTGTGCAGCCAACCTCCTGTAGGACTTCAGCAATAGCGCTCTGTGTGCAGCCAACCTCCTGTAGGACTTCAGCAATAGCGCCCTGTGTGCAGCCAACCTCCTGTAGGACTTCACCAATAGCGCTCTGTGTGCAGCACAGCTTACTGTAGGACTTCAGCAATAGCGCTCTGTGTGCAGCCAACCTCCTGTAGGACTTCAGCAATAGCGCCCTGTGTGCAGCCAACCTCCTGTAGGACTTCAGCAATAGCGCCCTGTGTGCAGCCAACCTCCTGTAGGACTTCAGCAATAGCGCCCTGTGTGCAGCACAGCTTACTGTAGGACTTCAGCAATAGCGCTCTGTGTGCAGCCAACCTCCTGTAGGACTTCAGCAATAGCGCCGTGTGTGCAGCCAACCTCCTGTAGGACTTCAGCAATAGCGCTCTGTGTGCAGCACAGTTTACTGTAGGACTACAGCAATAGCGCTCTGTGTGCAGCACAGTTTACTGTAGGACTACAGCAATAGCGCTCTGTGTGCAGCACAGTTTACTGTAGGACTACAGCAATAGCGCTCTGTGTGCAGCACAGTTTACTGTAGGACTACAGCAATAGCGCTCTGTGTGCAGCACAGTTTACTGTAGGACTACATCAATAGCGCTCTGTGTGCAGCACAGTTTACTGTAGGACTACAACAATAGCGCTCTGTGTGCAGCACAGTTTACTGTAGGACTACAGCAATAGCGCTCTGTGTGCAGCACAGTTTACTGTAGGACTACATCAATAGCGCTCTGTGTGCAGCACAGTTTACTGTAGGACTACAGCAATAGCGCTCTGTGTGCAGGACAGTTTACTGTAGGACTACAACAATAGCGCTCTGTGTGCAGCACAGTTTACTGTAGGACTACAGCAATAGCGCTCTGTGTGCAGCACAGTTTACTGTAGGACTACAACAATAGCGCTCTGTGTGCAGCACAGTTTACTGTAGGACTTCAGCAATAGCGCTCTGTGTGCAGCACAGTTTACTGTAGGACTACAGCAATAGCGCCCTGTGTGCAGCACAGCTTACTGTAGGACTACAGCAATAGCGCTCTGTGTGCAGCACAGTTTACTGTAGGACTACAACAATAGCGCCCTGTGTACAGCACAGTTTACTGTAGGACTTCAGCAATAGCGCTCTGTGTGCAGCACAGTTTACTGTAGGACTTCAGCAATAGCGCTCTGTGTGCAGCACAGTTTACTGTAGGACTTCAGCAATAGCGCTCTGTGTGCAGCACAGTTTACTGTAGGACTACATCAATAGCGCTCTGTGTGCAGCACAGTTTACTGTAGGACTACAACAATAGCGCTCTGTGTGCAGCACAGTTTACTGTAGGACTACAGCAATAGCGCTCTGTGTGCAGCACAGTTTACTGTAGGACTACAGCAATAGCGCTCTGTGTGCAGCACAGTTTACTGTAGGACTACAGCAATAGCGCTCTGTGTGCAGGACAGTTTACTGTAGGACTACAACAATAGCGCTCTGTGTGCAGCACAGTTTACTGTAGGACTACAGCAATAGCGCTCTGTGTGCAGCACAGTTTACTGTAGGACTACAACAATAGCGCTCTGTGTGCAGCACAGTTTACTGTAGGACTTCAGCAATAGCGCTCTGTGTGCAGCACAGTTTACTGTAGGACTACAGCAATAGCGCCCTGTGTGCAGCACAGCTTACTGTAGGACTACAGCAATAGCGCTCTGTGTGCAGCACAGTTTACTGTAGGACTACAACAATAGCGCCCTGTGTACAGCACAGTTTACTGTAGGACTTCAGCAATAGCGCTCTGTGTGCAGCACAGTTTACTGTAGGACTTCAGCAATAGCGCTCTGTGTGCAGCACAGTTTACTGTAGGACTTCAGCAATAGCGCTCTGTGTGCAGCACAGTTTACTGTAGGACTTCAGCAATAGCGCCCTGTGTGCAGCACAGTTTACTGTAGGACTTCAGCAATAGCGCTCTGTGTGCAGCACAGTTTACTGTAGGACTTCAGCAATAGCGCTCTGTGTGCAGCACAGTTTACTGTAGGACTTCAGCAATAGCGCTCTGTGTGCAGCACAGTTTACTGTAGGACTTCAGCAATAGCGCTCTGTGTACAGCACAGTTTACTGTAGGACTTCAGCAATAGCGCCCTGTGTGCAGCACAGCTTACTGTAGGACTACAGCAGTAGCGCTCTGTGTGCAGCACAGCTTACTGTAGGACTACAGCAATAGCGCTCTGTGTGCAGCACAGCTTACTGTAGGACTTCAGCAATAGCGCTCTGTGTACAGCACAGCTTACTGTAGGACTACAGCAATAGCGCTCTGTGTACAGCACAGCTTACTGTAGGACTACAGCAATAGCGCCCTGTGTGCAGCCAACCTCCTGTAGGACTTCAGCAATAGCGCCCTGTGTGCAGCACAGCTTACTGTAGGACTACAGCAATAGCGCCCTGTGTGCAGCCAACCTCCTGTAGGACTTCAGCAATAGCGCCCTGTGTGCAGCACAGCTTACTGTAGGACTACAGCAATAGCGCCCTGTGTGCAGCCAACCTCCTGTAGGACTTCAGCAATAGCGCCCTGTGTACAGCACAGTTTACTGTAGGACTACAGCAATAGCGCCCTGTGTGCAGCCAACCTCCTGTAGGACTTCACCAATAGCGCTCTGTGTACAGCACAGTTTACTGTAGGACTACAGCAATAGCGCCCTGTGTGCAGCCAACCTCCTGTAGGACTTCAGCAATAGCGCTCTGTGTGCAGCCAACCTCCTGTAGGACTTCAGCAATAGCGCCCTGTGTGCAGCCAACCTCCTGTAGGACTTCACCAATAGCGCTCTGTGTGCAGCACAGCTTACTGTAGGACTTCAGCAATAGCGCTCTGTGTGCAGCCAACCTCCTGTAAGACTTCAGCAATAGCGCCCTGTGTGCAGCCAACCTCCTGTAGGACTTCAGCAATAGCGCCCTGTGTGCAGCCAACCTCCTGTAGGACTTCAGCAATAGCGCCCTGTGTGCAGCACAGCTTACTGTAGGACTTCAGCAATAGCGCTCTGTGTGCAGCGAACCTCCTGTAGGACTTCAGCAATAGCGCCGTGTGTGCAGCCAACCTCCTGTAGGACTTCAGCAATAGCGCTCTGTGTGCAGCACAGTTTACTGTAGGACTACAGCAATAGCGCTCTGTGTGCAGCACAGTTTACTGTAGGACTACAGCAATAGCGCTCTGTGTGTAGCACAGTTTACTGTAGGACTACAGCAATAGCGCTCTGTGTGCAGCACAGTTTACTGTAGGACTACAGCAATAGCGCTCTGTGTGCAGCACAGTTTACTGTAGGACTACAGCAATAGCGCTCTGTGTGCAGCACAGTTTACTGTAGGACTACAGCAATAGCGCTCTGTGTGCAGCACAGTTTACTGTAGGACTACAGCAATAGCGCTCTGTGTGCAGCACAGTTTACTGTAGGACTACAGCAATAGCGCTCTGTGTGCAGCACAGTTTACTGTAGGACTACAGCAATAGCGCTCTGTGTGCAGCACAGTTTACTGTAGGACTACAGCAATAGCGCTCTGTGTGCAGCACAGTTTACTGTAGGACTACAGCAATAGCGCTCTGTGTGCAGCACAGTTTACTGTAGGACTACAGCAATAGCGCTCTGTGTGCAGCACAGTTTACTGTAGGACTACAGCAATAGCGCTCTGTGTGCAGCACAGTTTACTGTAGGACTACAGCAATAGCGCTCTGTGTGCAGCACAGTTTACTGTAGGACTACATCAATAGCGCTCTGTGTGCAGCACAGTTTACTGTAGGACTACATCAATAGCGCTCTGTGTGCAGCACAGTTTACTGTAGGACTACAGCAATAGCGCTCTGTGTGCAGCACAGTTTACTGTAGGACTACAGCAATAGCGCTCTGTGTGCAGCACAGTTTACTGTAGGACTACAGCAATAGCGCTCTGTGTGCAGCACAGTTTACTGTAGGACTACATCAATAGCGCTCTGTGTGCAGCACAGTTTACTGTAGGACTACAGCAATAGCGCTCTGTGTGCAGCACAGTTTACTGTAGGACTACAGCAATAGCGCTCTGTGTGCAGCACAGTTTACTGTAGGACTACATCAATAGCGCTCTGTGTGCAGCACAGTTTACTGTAGGACTACAACAATAGCGCTCTGTGTGCAGCACAGTTTACTGTAGGACTACAGCAATAGCGCTCTGTGTGCAGCACAGTTTACTGTAGGACTACATCAATAGCGCTCTGTGTGCAGCACAGTTTACTGTAGGACTACAGCAATAGCGCTCTGTGTGCAGCACAGTTTACTGTAGGACTACATCAATAGCGCCCTGTGTGCAGCACAGTTTACTGTAGGACTACAGCAATAGCGCCCTGTGTGCAGCACAGTTTACTGTAGGACTACAGCAATAGCGCTCTGTGTGCAGCACAGTTTACTGTAGGACTACAGCAATAGCGCTCTGTGTGCAGCACAGTTTACTGTAGGACTACATCAATAGCGCTCTGTGTGCAGCACAGTTTACTGTAGGACTACAGCAATAGCGCCCTGTGTGCAGCACAGTTTACTGTAGGACTACAGCAATAGCGCTCTGTGTGCAGCACAGTTTACTGTAGGACTACAGCAATAGCGCTCTGTGTGCAGCACAGTTTACTGTAGGACTACAGCAATAGCGCTCTGTGTGCAGCACAGTTTACTGTAGGACTACAGCAATAGCGCTCTGTGTGCAGCACAGTTTACTGTAGGACTACATCAATAGCGCTCTGTGTGCAGCACAGTTTACTGTAGGACTACAGCAATAGCGCTCTGTGTGCAGCACAGTTTACTGTAGGACTTCAGCAATAGCGCCCTGTGTGCAGCACAGTTTACTGTAGGACTACAGCAATAGCGCTCTGTGTGCAGCACAGTTTACTGTAGGACTACAGCAATAGCGCTCTGTGTGCAGCACAGTTTACTGTAGGACTACAGCAATAGCGCCCTGTGTGCAGCACAGTTTACTGTAGGACTACAGCAATAGCGCTCTGTGTGCAGCACAGTTTACTGTAGGACTACAGCAATAGCGCCCTGTGTGCAGCACAGTTTACTGTAGGACTACAGCAATAGCGCTCTGTGTGCAGCACAGTTTACTGTAGGACTTCAGCAATAGCGCTCTGTGTGCAGCACAGTTTACTGTAGGACTACAACAATAGCGCTCTGTGTGCAGCACAGTTTACTGTAGGACTACAGCAATAGCGCTCTGTGTGCAGCACAGTTTACTGTAGGACTACAACAATAGCGCTCTGTGTGCAGCACAGTTTACTGTAGGACTTCAGCAATAGCGCTCTGTGTGCAGCACAGTTTACTGTAGGACTTCAGCAATAGCGCTCTGTGTGCAGCACAGTTTACTGTAGGACTTCAGCAATAGCGCTCTGTGTGCAGCACAGTTTACTGTAGGACTTCAGCAATAGCGCTCTGTGTGCAGCACAGTTTACTGTAGGACTTCAGCAATAGCGCCCTGTGTGCAGCACAGTTTACTGTAGGACTTCAGCAATAGCGCTCTGTGTGCAGCACAGTTTACTGTAGGACTTCAGCAATAGCGCTCTGTGTGCAACACAGTTTACTGCAGGACTTCAGCAATAGCGCTCTGTGTGCAGCACAGTTTACTGTAGTACTTCAGCAATAGCGCTCTGTGTACAGCACAGTTTACTGTAGGACTTCAGCAATAGCGCCCTGTGTGCAGCACAGCTTACTGTAGGACTACAGCAATAGCGCTCTGTGTGCAGCACAGCTTACTGTAGGACTACAGCAATAGCGCTCTGTGTGCAGCACAGCTTACTGTAGGACTTCAGCAATAGCGCTCTGTGTACAGCACAGCTTACTGTAGGACTACAGCAATAGCGCTCTGTGTACAGCACAGCTTACTGTAGGACTACAGCAATAGCGCCCTGTGTGCAGCCAACCTCCTGTAGGACTTCAGCAATAGCGCCCTGTGTGCAGCACAGCTTACTGTAGGACTACAGCAATAGCGCCCTGTGTGCAGCCAACCTCCTGTAGGACTTCAGCAATAGCGCCCTGTGTGCAGCACAGCTTACTGTAGGACTACAGCAATAGCGCCCTGTGTGCAGCCAACCTCCTGTAGGACTTCAGCAATAGCGCCCTGTGTACAGCACAGTTTACTGTAGGACTACAGCAATAGCGCCGTGTGTGCAGCCAACCTCCTGTAGGACTTCACCAATAGCGCTCTGTGTACAGCACAGTTTACTGTAGGACTACAGCAATAGCGCCCTGTGTGCAGCCAACCTCCTGTAGGACTTCAGCAATAGCGCTCTGTGTGCAGCCAACCTCCTGTAGGACTTCAGCAATAGCGCCCTGTGTGCAGCCAACCTCCTGTAGGACTTCAGCAATAGCGCTCTGTGTGCAGCACAGCTTACTGTAGGACTTCAGCAATAGCGCTCTGTGTGCAGCCAACCTCCTGTAGGACTTCAGCAATAGCGCCCTGTGTGCAGCCAACCTCCTGTAGGACTTCAGCAATAGCGCCTTGTGTGCAGCCAACCTCCTGTAGGACTTCAGCAATAGCGCCCTGTGTGCAGCACAGCTTACTGTAGGACTTCAGCAATAGCGCTCTGTGTGCAGCCAACCTCCTGTAGGACTTCAGCAATAGCGCCGTGTGTGCAGCCAACCTCCTGTAGGACTTCAGCAATAGCGCCCTGTGTGCAGCACAGTTTACTGTAGGACTACAACAATAGCGCCCTGTGTGCAGCACAGTTTACTGTAGGACTACAACAATAGCGCCCTGTGTGCAGCACAGCTTACTGTAGGACTACAGCAATAGCGCCCTGTGTGCAGCCAACCTCCTGTAGGACTTCAGCAATAGCGCACTGTGTGCAGCCAACCTCCTGTAGGACTTCAGCAATAGCGCCCTGTGTGCAGCACAGTTTACTGTAGGACTACAACAATAGCGCCCTGTGTGCAGCACAGTTTACTGTAGGACTACAACAATAGCGCCCTGTGTGCAGCACAGCTTACTGTAGGACTACAGCAATAGCGCCCTGTGTGCAGCCAACCTCCTGTAGGACTTCAGCAATAGCGCCCTGTGTGCAGCACAGCTTACTGTAGGACGTCAGCAATAGCGCCCTGTGTGCAGCACAGCTTACTGTACTGTCTCTGGTAATATTGTAGCTTTTCTGTCAATCATCTTGTACTCGTCTTTCCATACTCTCTTAAAGATTCTTTCCTCATCATTATCTTTCTACACGGTTGAATTGCTTCAGTTGTAATGTTGTCCATACCGCTATCAAAACACAAAGACTCTCATTAAACGATCCATGAACATGGAATAGAGAGACAAGCACAAAGAATACAATCCATACAATGACAGCATAGACAAACTTGGCAGAGATGGGCAGGCAAAGATCTTGAGACAGAACAGGACACTGCAGACTCAATGGCCACCTCCACATAATAAGTTGTAAAGACACATGCGATTGCCGAACACCCAAGCAAAGACCAGAACATATCCTGCATGACTACTTTACTTATGCAGACCAAAGAGAGGCGTCTGACCCTGGGGAGCGGCCATGCTTGAACAGCTGCGAGCGACCTGCGGAGACCTGAAACGCAGTCTTCTTCGTGAACTTCAATGGGCTGGAAACATAGCATCAGTTGATCGAACTGTATGATGAAGATGAAGAAGAACAAGGAGGAGGAGGAAGGGAAGGGGGGACGAGGAGAAGAAGAAGAAAAAGAACGAAACAAGAACGAAAAAATGAAGAAGAAATACAAGAAAAAGGAATGGAAAAAGAAGAAGCTGTTCATACCTGTTGATTTTTCTTGTGCTGTTCTTTATAACTTTCAATTTTTTCAATTAGTCTATCAGCTTCCAGGTGATTCTTGTTTCTTGAAATGAATATTGATTGTCCCTTACTGAATAAATTGAATTCATTAAAAAATTCTCTTGTATTGAAATTCATATCTCTGTAATGTAGCGTGGCCTTGGGATGAAACATCATTCTTGCAATACGAATGTACTCTGTTGGATTCCCGCCGTCTCTAGTTTGCAGAAACGAGATTTAGTTTTTTTGGTGCGACATCTGAAAGTACTGGGACCCTGCCGGACTGCACAGCCGCCAAGAAACGAATACCATCTAAAAAGGTTGGCAGTTGTTAGAAGCGACGTTCTGCAAAAGCACATGGCATGCTACTTACAATGTTGTTGGTGTGGAAATTGGGGACGTTGGATTGTCGTCTAGCCATCAGAAATAACGGGTAGCAGCTGTAACCTCCTAGGTCGGTAATAACAGGAAGTGATTAAACAGAGAATTGATGAGATGGACATGTGCCAGTATGAATGGCTAAGAGACGTCCGTACCCGACAGACAAAACAACACTTTTCAATGGCTGCGTACCCTTATGTGTGCAACACAACCTCGACAGACATAGACATTTCATTATAACTCATACAAGAACAGGCGGTACCGTATTTTAAGAGTGAACACAGTTTAATTACACCATAGAATATTTAATGCGCATATATAAATGATTTGCAGTCGTAACCATTTTTAAGTGTGCAATTTCACGAACGTCAATTATGGATAGTATGTAAATTTATTGCGAGCCTCGCTCTATGTGTGTGTCTCTGTCGGTGTGTTTCTGGCTTTTGGTGTTAGTATAAATATATATATGAAGAGATCAATATACGGATAGGGCAAGCAGCAACAACTTTCAGCAGACTGAAAGAAAGGGTATGGAACAACAAAAAGCTGACGCTAAATACAAAAATCATGATATATCAAGCATGCATGTTTGATACAGTTATACGGAGCGGAAACATCGACAACACATTCAAAGCACGAAAAGAGTTTAAACAGTTTTCATATGGGGTATAATGAACATAAATTTGCAGGACAAGGTGACCAACTCGGAAATATTGAAACGCGCCCAAGATACCTTCCCTCTTCTCGACCCTGAGCAGCAAGAGACTGAGATGGTTGGGTCACGTAAAACGAATGTCAAATACCCGCCTGGGATCAAGATGCCGAGCAGCGCATGAGCTGCAGTGGTCAGCGACCCATAGCTGACTGCTAGCGTCAGGGCCAGCGAACCAGAGCTGCCAAGACCCTTCTACACCTCCACGCGGTGATCCTGGATAACAGGCTGCAGCAGGGCAGACTGGCTAAGGAGAAGGGATCGAAGAGGGAATGCTAACCCGATACTCAAAAAATGCTTGCTGAAGTCGGATGTGTTGGACCGAAAGGTGCAAATATCGCAGTCAAGCTGTAAACCACGACACAACGTATTCCATTCTCTGGACTGCATTCTGCTACTTAAGCCCTTTTAGGGCTTGGTAACGGGAGATTGAGAACGAACGAAGCCAAGCCGAAGCCAAGCCAAATACCCGCATATAGTAGCCTATACCACAACAATTGTCAACCGAGAATCGGCAAAATCAGCCACATATATCGATGTCCCTACAGGACAGATGCAACCACCGTCATCTCTACAACAGACCAGCTTACTGACCATCTGTCAAGACGCAAAAGTCCATAACTAAAAAACAAAACAAAAAAAACAACAAAAAAACCCAAAACAAACAGACCCACACACACACACAGCTATATATCTATCTATCTCTCTCTCTCTCTCTCTCTCTCTCTCTCTCTCTATATATATATATATATATATATATATATATATATATCTATATATATATATATCTATATATATATATATATATTTATATATATACACGCACACACACACACACACCTGTTATTTACGTAACGAGGCAACACATAATACGATACTCCATTGATATTTACCTTTATTGATTACAAAAAGCGGGATCAAGATGCCGAGCAGTACATGAGCTGCAGCGGTCAGCTACCAAAACTGGCTACCAGCGTCACGGTGATAGACCCAGAGCTGCCAAAACCCTTATCCACCTGATCCTGGATAACAGACTGCAACAGAGCACACTGACGAATGAGAGGGGATCAAAGAGAAAAGGTAACGCGCTACCCAATAATGCCACGCTAAAGTCGGATGTGTCGGACCGAAAGGTGCAGATATCGTTGTAAAGGATTATACTATGACACATCGCATTCCGTTATTTATTCGACATCCTGCTACTTGCAAAATCTTTGTCAGGGCTTATTAGCGTCGTTTTGAAAACGAACGGCGAAGAATTAGAACATTACAAAAAAACATTCGACTCCGGGGATGCAGGTGACATTAGAGTTCTTGTCAACTGCTACACAACTTGAATTACCACATACTCGTCCGGATGTGTCGGACTGAAAGGCGCAGATATCGCATCCTCGCTGCAAACTTCTTCTCAGAACCGACGCCAAGGAAGAACAACAATTGTGTATGCCCTTTTAAGTGTACTACAGTGAATTGCTGTTCTATAATACTTCGCATTCTTGTTGACAAAGACGAGTGGGTGTCAGCTACAGTCCTTTATGTTATACGATGCGTACACTATTTAATGAAACCCCACCACATTTCTGTAACACCACGCGAGCTGCTAAAAGCTGCGGAGGATTTTCCTTCTCAACAGATAAGCTAATATTCTGGTCGTTTCTTTCTGAAGTCTATCAGGTCATATAGATCGTTCGATCCCCATCACAGCACCGGCCGTTACCCCGGGGAAGCAAACCCTTAGAAAATGCAGGAGGAAGCAGACCCTTACATAAAATGCATGCTGAAGTCGGATGCACTGGGCCGACAGGCGCAAAACGAAAACCACAGTGTAACGCACACACGCCTTGGGGAATAGATAAATAAGGCGAACGCAAAAAAAATAAAATAAAATAAAATATAGATCAGCGTTTCTCAACCGGTCGCCATATGACCGCCTGTGGGCTCCCAAGATATTCCAAGGGGGCCACAGGGGTGCACCACGGCATGAGACTAGGCGGACACAGAGGAAAGTGAGAAGTGAAGGGAACAGAAAAGTGACAGAGAAAAGAAACAGAAACGAAAAAAGAGAAAAGAGAAATGAAAAAAGAGAAACGAAGAAAATATAAAAAATATAAAACAGTGTCAATAGGAAATGACCGTGCTTGCCATTGAATGGATCGTCACGTGGCCTCTGCGGAAACGTCGCTTCCGCTTCCTTCTCCCTCCCACTTCTACTTTCGCGGTTGCTGTGTTCAGTTTTCTTCTTGTTGCAGAGATATATTGGGATCAGAACAATTTTTTTCATTTGTCTCTGTTCTGATGTTCCAACATTCTTTTATTTCTGAGAAGTGATCTCATTATTTTGTAGTTGTAAACATACGTAAAATCAATCTGTATCGATTACAATTGTTTTCATTCAATGTACTAGTGGAGTATATTGACTACGGATTTATTCTGTCACCACAACACCGCAAGATACATATGTGTCTGATACATGGCCTACATTAGATATACCGTCTGACTCACCGGCAATTCATTTGAAACATCACATTCCAAGGCTGACTAAATAACAGAAATCATATTGTGTTAACATGTATAATCAATCGTCATGTTCTCCTCATGTAGCATGTCCTTTATAGAACGTCGCTCCCATCACATCCTGTCTGAAAGAAACTCTTTCCATTGCCAAAGCTCCAGCCTCCTTCACAGTCATACCCAGGCATTCCTGTATATCTTGGTGCCATCGTCTTCTTGGTCTACCTCTGCCTCTTTTGCCTGGTACCATACCGTCCATCACTGTTCTCTCAAAACCGTTGTGTCTCTTGATGTGACCAAAGTATTTAAATTTTCTGACCAAAATGGAATAGACAAACCAGTTCTCCTCTATGCTCAACTCTTGCCGAATGTCTATATTTGTCTGTTTCTCTCTCCAGTGTATTCCGAGTATCTTTCTATAACATTTTGACTCGGTGATTCGATTATTTGTCTAGAAGCTTTGGTAATAGTCCATGATTCGCAGTCATATGCTGCCACAGGAAAAAACACAGGCTCTCAAGACTTTCACTTTTGTCGTTTTGTTGGTGCTCTGTCATAATTTCTTCAGGCTGTTCAGTATCTGCATTGCCATGGCTAGTCCTCTTCTGATTTCTTTCGAGCAGTCGCAATTTTTGCCAATTCTGGGTTCCAGATATTCAAAATGCGTGTCCTGATTTATTTCTTCACTACCCACTGTAAATTTATGTTGACATCGTGTTTTGTCGGTGGTCATTATCTTTGTTTTGTTTATGTTTATAAATATGTTTTGATCTTTACTGTGTCCATTAACGGATGAAATTAGCTGCTCTTGCTCTTTTTGCATTTCTTGATAGTATCACTGTGTCATCTGCGTATCTTAACTCTGGAATCTCATAACCGCCAATCGTAAATGTATCAAAACTTTCAATGTTCACGTCTTCTCTAATATTTCTCATTGTACATTCCGCATATATGTTGTGTAGATAGGGTGAGAGGATACATCCCAATCTTAATCCTCTTTGTACTGCGAACCAATCTGATATTTGCTCAGATACTTGTCAGCTGCTAGTTGATCTTGGTATAATGTTCTACACAGAGAAGTAAAACAAATTCACTGTACAAAATACAACAAATCACTTGTTGAGTGATCTTTTCCCAGAATCCTGTCATGAAACCAACTGCATGTCCATCCGTGTTTTACGAACACGGGTTATATTTGCGCTGATAGTTGACACAAACAAGTTCCGTTATTTAGTCAGCGTTGGAATGTGACGTATAAAAGGGACTTCCACGTGAGTTAGAAGCCATCTATCTACAATAGTCTATTGTTTGATATAACTCAGCTAAATGTCTTTATATTGGTTTGGAAAACTAAGTCTGTATCCAACCAGTTTTCTCTAATTCACTTGATCTAAAAACAACTATACGCATGCAAGTTATTCTTGAATGTATTATCTATGACTACACTTCCCAATGAAACCATGCGTGAAGACAAAAATATGGGGAAAAGTGGGGGGGGGGGGGGGGAAGAGTCACTTGCCGGAATAGGGTTGAGAAACACTGGTATAGATCATACAAAAATGAGTGCCTGCGTCTAACATGTTTATGGGTATAACCATGAAATACCTTTGCATCGAAGTTCAACCAGTGAACATGTTCATTCTTAGGCCGTTCTGTTGCTTCCCTTATCAACTATGCTTATTGATTGTATCTGTCGTCTCCCTTCAAGTTTGTGTTTGTTATATGTTCGTGTTCCCTGGCCATCAATAGTTGACACGAAGTTCGCGTTGTTTTGTGTTTTAAGGCGGTCAAAGACTAACTAGCCGCACTTTCAACACGGATCCGGCTTAATGGATTGCCAGGTAATGACCATGCTATAAAGACTTGCACAGTCACCATGATGGTGAAATTAGCTTGACAGCCTCGCGCCTAGCTCGATAAGTTAACAGTACATCCATAGACGTGTTTGTGAAGTTGTCGTAAGAGATTGAGAAGGTAGGCAAGAAACTGCTATATTTCATCATCTGCTGCAGAATAGACGGAGGTAGAGAGGCAAATGGGTGTATTGTGATATAGATAAGCAAGCAGGTAGTAACACATATTTTGTAGGCACTTTTGATTTCACCTCTCTCTCTCCTCCCTCTCTTCTTTCTCTGTTTGTCTGTGTCTCTTCCTGTCTTTCTCTCTCTGTGTCTCTCCTTGTCTTTCTCTCCTGCTGTCTCTGTCTTTCTCTCTCTGTGTCTCTCTTTCTGGACAGTCTCAGGCCGCTGTTATTGTGGAAGGTGCGAAGTAAGCGTATTTAGAACAGACGGCGTTTTTTAAAATTTCACCTCTCTCTGTCTTTCTATCTCCCTGTCTGCCTCGCTCTCTCTCTCTGTCTTTCTCTCTCTGTGTGTCTCTCTCTCTGGACAGTCGCAGGCCGCTGCTAGTGAGGAAAGTGCGAAATAAACGTTTTCAGAACAGACGGCTGTAACATGGGGCGATATACTTGTAACGCTTAGAAACGTCAACGATGGTTGACATACATTATCGTAACGATAACACTGGAGGATAATGAACTGGGAACGAGCAGTAGAAATAATAGTTTATATGGAATGTTCAAAATAAATGAAAAAAAGGCATTCCCCTCCCCTCTCTCTACCCCTCCTCCCTAAACAATACCCACAGGAACACAAAGTTCGCAAATACGAGGCGTGTTCAAATGAAACCGGACCTAACTGCACCAGGTGCACATACGTACGAAAGGTGTCACTTCTGGTGTAAATAGCATATAGCAACCGTCAAATTTGCACCATTTCATTATCCTCCGACTCATAGTTTCCTCAGCAGACCGATGAAAACATTGCGGGTGTGATAATTAATCCGTCCAGAGTTGATCAGCGAGCGGTGATTCGGTTTCTAACAGCTGAAGGATGCCGACCAGTTAACATTCATCGCAGAATGCAGGCAGTGAATGGTGACAAAAGTGTATGGAGACAACAGTGAAGAACTGGACAACGATGTTTAATTTACATCAGAAGTGACGTCATCACTCGCATCGTACGTATGTTAACTTGTTTCAGCTAGGTGCGGTTTCATTTGAACACTCTTCGTAATATAATATTCAGTGAGTCGTTGTAGATGAGAAACAAGGCTCTCGCCTTCCAAATAAACGAACAAACGGAAGCTCGAATGTGTGGGTTTTCGAATCCCTAAGTTCGAAGCATCTCCTGGTCTCACATGAGGTGCGATCGACGCCTAGTCCTGTCGGAAACGGACGATAAAATCGGAGGTCCTGTACACATGGGATTGAGAAAGAACATTTTGCAGTTGAAAATTAAAAGGGCAGGGTGTTGGTTACTGTGCGGGGAAACTTTCATAAGATAAAGAAATTCCTACCCAATAGTTGCTTGCAGGAAAGTCAGAATCAGGCGGACCCTCGTTAATTCAACACACACATAAATCCGTGACCGAATCCGCGGTGAGACGGATAGTGGGGACATATGAAGTCAGTGCCTACATTTACACACACCAAAATCAAGTGGGTTCATCATTTCGTCAGAATGCATTGTGACCAGTCTACAGCGCCAGTATATCATATGCAAATCAACGGTCCACACGCAAGACATCGAACTCAACGTAGGTGGATCGAGGTTGTCCCTGACACACTTAAGAGGTTACTTCTAACGACATCACTAAAACTGAATCTGGTATGGACATATACGCTAATGTAGAACCCAAATCTGGTATGGACATATACGCTAATGTAGAATCCAAATCTGGTATGGACATATACGCTAATGTAGAACCCAAATCTAATATGGACATATACGCTAATGTAGAACCCAAATCTGGTATAGACATATACGCTAACGTAGAACCCAAATCTAATATGGACATATACGCTAATGTAGAACCCAAATCTAATATGGACATATGTTGTTCGTCCATCACGAGTGATGAGGACCTTTTCTTTTGTCCTTTAGACAGTCCTTTCAGTCTCGTATTCTGTGATTCGGAGTTGTGGATGGGTGCGGACATTTCTGACCAGTACAATTTGGGATTTGCAACCTCGCACGCAGTGATGAATGTTCGCTTCGCGAGATGGTGATATTTCACGTGGTTTTCTGGCCTGTCTCCGTTGTTCTGCTGCTGCGGAGGGCTATGCGTCAGGTTGTACGGTCTTTTGCAGCATCTCCCCATGTATGGACATTTATGCTGAAGGCTTTTAAAGACGTTTTTAGTGTGTCTTTAAAGCGATTTGTTTGGCCTCATTGAGAGCGTTTGCCCTTCTGCATCTCGCCACCGAAGATTATTTTTGGCAACCAATAGTCTAGCATTCGAACCACATGACCCGCCCAGCGAATCTGTGATTGCATCATGATGGTATCAATGCTAGGGATACCAGCTGTCTCAAGAACAGCAGTGTCCGGGATCATGTCTTGCCATTTGATGTATATCGGACATATACGTTTAATGTAGAACCCAAATATAGTATGGACATATACATTTAATGTAGAACCCAAATATAGTATGGACATATACGTTTAATGTAGAACCCAAATATAGTATGGACATATACGCTAATGTAGAACCCAAATATAGTATGGACATATACGTTTAATGTAGAACCCAAATATAGTATGGACATATGCGCTAATGTAGAACCCAAATATAGTATGGACATATACGCTAATGTAGAACCCAAATATAGTATGGACATATACGCTAATGCAAAACCCAAATATAGTATGGACATATACGCTAATGCAGAACCCAAATATAGTATGGACATATACGTTTAATATAGAACCCAAATATAGTATGGACATATACGCTAATGTAGAACCCAAATATAGTATGGACATATACGCTAATGCAAAACCCAAATATAGTATGGACATATACGCTAATGCAGAACCCAAATATAGTATGGACATATACGTTTAATATAGAACCCAAATATAGTATGGACATATACGCTAATGTAGAACCCAAATATAGTATGGACATATACGCTAATGTAGAACCCAAATATAGTATGGACATATACGCTAATGTAGAACCCAAATCTAATATGGACATATACGCTAATGCAGAAGCCACATCTATAACCGGATATAAGCTGAGTTAGCACCTACAGGACGCACAACACAAAAATAATAAACCAAAAATAAAAAAAATAGTTGAGAAGCCAAAGAACATATGGCCAAAAACATTTAAATATAAAAGTGAAGGTAACTCGTTTTATTGGCAGGGCTACAGAAACCAAACAAAAAACACGCACTACTGTTGCAGCAATATTCTCGAACGAAATTGAAAGGATAAAGCAACAAAGAAACAAAAGCGCAAAAAGATACAAAACCAAACAATCTTATTTTTCACACAATAAATGATACACACGAAAGAGCACAGCATGCCCACGCGAACGAACGCACGCACGCAGGAGCTCACCAACAAACGCACAGGTTTACTTAGAATATTTTGAGCAGATTAAAAGGAAGATAAGACGTCAGATTGAGGCCAAGCTCGAGTATCAGTGGTAAACTCGATCTGAAATGCTCTTAAATTCAGAATAAACTTGTATTTTGTACATTCTAAAGTTACTCACATGATCGCCTCGCTACAGTCGACCCAGCTGTAAACGAGGACCTTGCATACAACTAAGTGAAGTAAACGGCAGCGAGGAAAGAAACTGGCAAGCCTACCTAAAACAAGCCGTGACTTAGTATACGGAAGTCTTAAACAACTTCAATCCTGGACAGTAGTGTAACTACTATGCGATAAACCCTTATTTTCTACTCTGCTATCTTTATTCATTTCTGTTCACTTATTTTATTGTCAGGTATAGTGCCTATACACAGCAATAGAGATGAACTGTACATTGTGGTTATTGTTGTTGAATGCATACAACGAGTAGGATTACTCTTATGTACGCCCTAAAAAGAACGTTAATTCTCGAGCGTGCTCCTGAAGCTGGACCGGGGTACTCCAGGCAGTTGTACTATGATTGACTTTATCTGCGTGTCGCTCACTACTACGGGGATCACGTCGATCCCTCACCTTATTAGCCAGGCTGCCATGAAAACAGTCCGTTTCCAGGAGGGGCTACCAGGAAGCCAAGGCGAGGGTCTTGGTTGGTATGTTTTGTCTGGCCAGATTTTTACTCTTCATTGTGGTAAATGTCTAATGTCACAATAGGAGGATATATGTGTGCGTGTGTGCGTGCGTGTGAGTGATCGCACGCGTGTGTGTCTTTGTCTTAGTAGACCTGTACTTCTACAGGGGCGGATGCCCCCGTGGAGGTCCAAACTCTGACGTGAGCTGGATATAGCCGGAATGGGGATTACCTGTTTTAGCAGGCTAGGCTTGAGCAGCTTATTACTCCGCATTATTAGGACACGTGCTTTGGATGGTGGTTAGCCGATGTGCCAGCCCATATTAGTAGACTCAAATATTACAGCAAAGAAGACCCGGATCCTGTTAGAATTTATAGGTGCTGCTCTTAACATACGACCTAACCATGGCCGTTATTATGCCATGTCACACAGTTCAATGAAATGCTCTCTGTAGGGCAGGGGTGCTATTGTTGTCCTTGTCATACACGAAGAACTCGGCGGACCATATATATGTGGAAATATAGTGATATCACTGCCGAAGACGGATGTGTCGGACCGAAAGGTGCAAATATCGTAGTCAAAACCGTAAACTAGTGACACAACGCATTCCGTTCTCCAGACTACATCCTGCTACTTACAAAGTCCTGTTCAGCGCTTAGCAGCGGGAGATAGAATATTGAACGCAGAAGAAGAAGAGTGATATCAGAAAT